>DWLH01000675.1:0-17612 GCA_018249795.1 Heliconius telesiphe telesiphe
AGAGCATCCTGCGATCCCTCCCAAGCCTCATATATACTTTTCATAAGTCCTACACCAGCATCAGTAGTCGAGCGACCTTTAGTAAAGCCATACTGTTTATCATGCAAAAGCTGATGTGAGTCAAAGTAGAGTATTTGATTTGATTTAGAATAATTTTCTCAAAGATTTTACTAAATGAGGGTAGTATAGATACAGGTCTAAAATTGTTGGGATCAGATGTACTACCCAATTTAAATATAGGTATGACTTTACTAAATTTCATTAAGTCAGGAAACACACCATACTCTCTATACAATTATTAATTATTGTCTATTATATGACTAATTAATTTAACAGAAATTCCCCATATATCTGATGTTTTGTTAATATCTAGGGACTTGAATGTCTTAACAATGTCTCTTGAGTTGACCACTTTAAATTTAAAATCTATATCACATTTGTTCACGTCCTCCTTAAGTAATGATTCAGCGACTGTCGTGGAAGACATAAGTGTTTTGGTTGTGGAAACTGGAATATCAGCAAAGAATTTTTCAAAAACACTAGCAAATTCTTGGTCCGAGCTGGTTAAACCATTGTCAATTCTTAAATTAAATTTATAATTGAAATCCCTGGCTTTTCCAGTTTCACAATTTATTATGTCCCATGTCATTTTAATTTTATTAAAAGAGTTTTTAATCTTGTTTTTAATATGTAACGATTTTGTCATGGAACATACTTTTTTAAATAATTTAGAATAAGATCTAACATAATTAATAAATGTTTCACTATGGTTATACGTTTTCGCACTATAAAGTTCATATAACCTTTGTCTACTCTTATGAATTCCTCTGGGACAGAGTACCCTCTTCCCTACCCACCCGGTGTCGCTGTAAAAGCCAATAGGGCTAACAGCAATTACCTCATGTTCGAAAAAAAAAAAATGAATTCCCACAGTCGCCCAATCCTTAAATGACAAGAAACTCCTGGAATTGACTGTTCGGGAAGTAAATATACCTTTAAACTCACTCTGTATAATATTGAAAATATTCTCATATAGTAAATTGGGCTTATTACTATGTTTTAAATATTTAAGTTTTGTTATTATATTACTTCTAAACTTTTCTATACGACTAGTTGTCATCGGCATACAAACATTTTTTTTATTTTTATCAATTATTTTTTTACCAAAGTGAAAGGAAGCCAACTGTCTGCAATGATCTGAACTTAACATATTAATTATTGACTTTTTACAAGGCACAGAGTTTGTAAAAATATTATCAATGCAAGTAGCGGTACAATGAGTGATTCTGGTTGACTCTAGAAATAGATTGTCTAAGTTATATGAATTAAGTAATGACCTAGCTCAACAGCTCAACTTATTACACTAACTACTAACAACATAACAACTGTTGTACTAACAAAATAAATAAGTTGTAACAAGCGTATAAAAATTTCGACGTAGCTTGATGAGAACGTATGGCTTAGTGGTCAGAGCGCCTGGTCGGTTTCCAGGAGGCGTGGGTTCGAGTCCCGCTACGTTCAAATTTTTATACGTTTTCTAAATAAATATTTTTCTTTCCTAAGTGTGGAATAACACTTTAAAAAATATTTAAAAAAAAATAGTATTCTTTCTTGCCAAACTATAATTCTATGTAATTATCTTTGGTTAGCGGAAATTTGTAAAAATCTCCCTATAGAGGTACTTACAACATAAATAAGTTGTAACAAGCGTATAAAAATTTCGACGTAGCTTGATGAGAACGTATGGCTTAGTGGTCAGAGCGCCTGGTCGGTTTCCAGGAGGCGCGGGTTCGAGTCCCGCTACGTTCAATTTTTTATACGTTTTCTAAATAAGTACATGAATATTATTTCTATTTAAGAATAATTCAATTTCTAACTCTTTGTTAAACATCCCTTGTATGTTTTGATGCACCAAGTTTGTATCATTATCATAACAAATTCTATTTAATTTTATAATCATATTTATTTCATTTTTATTATTGGATAATATATTGCCAGAGATGGTCTCTATTGTCTCATAGTTTAATTTAAATTAATTGGAACAGGTTCCAAACGTGTTGTATTATACTGTTCAAGAGGAACAGTAGTCTTTCTAGCCACAGTATTGGCTAGGTTTAATTGTAAAAAATAAGATAGCATACTTGCTATCTTGTAAAAATAAGACTTTTGTACAAATAAGTATTTTTTTTAATATCTATTACATTATTTATGTCGATTAAATTATTTTTTTTATTATTTTCACCTAATGTTACATAGTTACTATTTATCAATATATGTAACATATTATTTAAATTATATCTAATGTCATTTTCTTGTGGCAACTTTTTTATGTAACTAAATGTAAACATATTTTTTTTTTTTTACATTTATATTCATCAGTTGTAAATGGTAGTCTTGTAATATTTTTTTTATTTACATTTCACCTTCCCCCGATGAAAATAATTAAAACTATATTTGGACAGTGAGTATTAGTTAGAATTTTGTTCATTATTTGGGTGTAAGAAGCTCCCGGCATACAATAATTTAATACTGACTGTCCCATACAAATCTTATTTCAAATCTCTCCCATATTTTTCCCTAGATTGTCACTATATACTACAATATTACTTTGATTTTGTGTGGGTATGGGTTGTGACTTGTTAATCTCTATAAAGCAGTCCTGAGCTCTACCGGCCTCAGATTGGGAAAATATTTCTGACATCTCCCTTGGATGGCTCGGTGTGAGCGCTTGACACTCGCAGACATAATTATTAGTGAGTGACTCAAAGCGCTCTGAATTATGACTACAGATCTTAAGTAGCTCATCCATAGAAGATATGTGCTCTGCAATTTGTCTCTGGGCACATTCATATTTATCAGAAATGGTTTTTAGCTTGTTATGCAATGTGGCAATCTCCAACTGAAAGGAACTCACCTCAGCTTCGTATAACAACTTTTTATTTAACATATTTTCAGAAAAATGTTTAAAGTTATTTTTTAAGATGTTTCTTTCAGTGGCTAATTTGGTGTAGTTTTTACAAATATCTTTTGTTTTTAATAGTTGCGAAACTCAACGGGGAAAACTTTATTCACATTTATCGTATTTATGTCAAATTATAATACATAAAAATGTACATATCATAAACTATATATAAATATAGTTTATTATATGTACATTTTTCCGCATTTTTTTGCTCTGGTTAAAGTTATATGCTATAATAGGTTTGATTACTTATTTTTGCTACCTATTATAGGACATCCTTGTATACAATATTGACAGCTGACTTTTTATTGCTCAATATGAATATATTTTGTTTTGATGTAACCCTTGAAAGGGCCACGTAGAGCTGTCCATGTGAAAAACATTCAATGCTTAAGTCTAAGCCCGCAACGTTAAATGTTTGGCCTTGAGATTTATTAATAGTTATGGCAAATGATAACTTTATAGGAAATTGTACTCGTTTGAATTGGAAAGGAAGATCTGATGGTATGAGAGGTATTCTTGGAATCAAAACCACTTCTCCAGTACCACACCCTATAATTATGGTGCCTATAATAATGTATGATTTCAACGATTTAATTTGTAAGCGAGTACCATTATACAATTTTGGAGGATTGAGATTTCGCAATAAAATCACAGGACACCCGATTTTTAAAGTTAATTGATGTGAAGGGAGTCCTGAAGGCTGCAAAGAGTTAAGGAACTCGGTCGGAAAATGAACAGCTTCTTTCATATCCATTGCACTATCAATACGTTACGTACGTTTGCGTTGTCGCATTTATTTTTGAAAGAATCAAGTCGTTAAATTTGCCTATTTGCTCGTCTGTTGGTGACAAAATAGTCCTCTCCTTGAACCAGGTTAGTGTTTTTGAATTTATACTTTCAATCCCAGGGTATACATTTTCAACCAATTCTTGCACTGTATTCACCAAAACGCACAGGCTACTATTTTCTAAATTTATTCTTCCCTCATGATCCTGTGCCATCTCTCCATTTCCTATTTTGAGCAACAATTTTGCAAAATTTCGGTTTTCGTCCGCAAACAATGAGATCATGACTCATGTTTGTTTTGAGTTTTAATCTGTTAACGTGTGGCCATAGGTAAGATATTTTAATTGCCGCGTTTATTTCATCCGCTCGAGTACCCCTTGTGACGACCGGTAAAATTTGACGAAAGTCGCCTGAAAATACTACCGTACATCCTTCCATTGACACGTTTATATTGCGTAAATCACGCAATGTCCTGTCTAAAGCTTCAATGCTAGTCTGGTGTGCCATCGTAGCTTCGTCCCACACTTTTAATGAGCAGTCACGCATCAGATTTCCAGTGTTACTTTGTTTTAAAACGCTACAGACACTCGTATTATCTTCAGTGGCAATTTTAAGCGGTAGTTTGAAGGTAGCATGAGCAGTTCGACCACTTTAAAACAATGTTGCTGCTATCCCGGATGATGCAACCGCTAATGCAATTGCAAGTGGTACTTGATCTCACTTTAGCTAAGAGAAGATTTATCAAAAATGCTTTTCCTGTGCCTCCCGGAGCATCAAGAAAAAAATAATTCCCTCCATTTTTATCAATAGATTTTAACAACGCATGATACGCTATATTTTATTCCGTGTTCATATGATTTTCATCTTGCGCTATCGTTTGTAATAATTTTGATTGATTATAAGAGGTTTCACTCATGTATTCTGCACTGTTCGTATCTAAGTTTGTTGTATTTGTAGATATTGACAATCCAAAATTTAGAATATTCTTACCCGAAAGTAGTTCGATCACTTTGTTTAATTCTAATAATGCTTCATCAAAAAATATTTGATCATATTGAATGTCATCTGACATAATTTCTCGTCGTCGCCGCGTCAGTATATCTTCAGACATATGTTCCTGATATTTGTTCGAGAGCATTCTAGGATCTGTCACCTGACAAAATGCGAGAATAATGGCAAACAAATATCTTAATGAACTTGCGGTGCTACACACAGCAGCTTCTGATAATGTACTGTCCCAATAAGAATCGTCTTCTAAACGTCTCGAAAGTCATTGCTTTGCACGCTGCTTGATATGTATTGTAGGTTATACCTTGTACAGTCCTCAGGTTTTCAAATTATGTTGGCCCTTTTATAACATGGAGTAAACTCCGCAAATAAAAACATTCGCTGTTCTTAGGATGAACTACATAAACTCTTCCAAGAGCGTCTGTTTTTTTTACTCCAGGATATTCTTCTACTGGAGTCCCTCGCTGTCTCCGTTGAAATGTCTTGTATTGCAGTCTGATTCCATGTATAATAACTTGGAATTTTGTTATACGTCAAAGTTTTGGCAAAATGATCTTGAACGCATAGCTTGAAAAATGCTGTCAATGTTGTATCTCCCGGATTTGCAACAACATCCTGTATGCTATTTGGATTAAAAAATACTCTTTGTCCATTTTCCAAGTGAATAGTTAGATGGGTAATAGTAGGTGCTCGGTCGTGTATTTCAAATGATAACATCCTCCATACTGCTTCAGAGATGCAGATATAACGACCGGACTGATATTTTTCGACTTCGTTTGGTGTATGTATACTGAATGTAGCTTGGTCGCTTCCTTTATTAATGTATTTTGTTACATATTGTATTGATTTTATAGAGATGCATAGCTCCACATTAATATGAGCATTAAAAGCTTTAAGAAGTAATAGGTTGTAGGGTACAACCCAGCGGTTGTCGATTTCGTGGTTTCGTAAATAAGCAGTTCTACCGCCGTCATCTGTAGAGCGTCGACGATACTTAGGATAGCCATCATCGCCGGTAGAAGTTTGATACTGAAAGGACTTGGGGAATTTCTTGCTACACCTAACTTCCCGCATACATGGTGCACTGGCATTGTAAGCTCCGCAAGGGCCGTGTACCATATGTTTTGTTACGACTTCATGCAGTGTTGGATCATCGTCTTTATTTGGAAACTCTACAGAAATGACACTATCGATTTGGTCTGGTCTAATTTTGTTTACCAACCATACCAACATATGGACATGTGGTAACCCACGTTTCTATCACTCGATGGTGTACATATGGCATCGAGGTAGACCAAATATGTGAGCTTTATTAATAAGGTGTAAGAGTTTATGTAGTTTTAAATGAAACACTCGATCCACTATGTCATATCTGTCTTGAGGATTCAAATTAGTATAGATCTATGTCATTGCAGTGCTCGTTTGACTGCAAAGCATCCTGTAAATCAGGGGTTCCCAACCTTTTCTTGATCAAGGACCACTTTTATATCATTCTTGGTAGCTGGGACCACTGTGCATGAAGATATAATAAAAATTAACTGTGATAATTAAACAGAAACTTCGCCTCACCATGCCCAGTCATAAAATTAAAATCGTTCGCGGACCATATTTAGGCTTCTGCGGACCACTGGCTGGGAACCACTGCTGTAAATGGACGTAATTTTCTGCTCTCAGTTTGGTTTGGTTATTTCGTATTTATATATTTATATATGGCTTATGCCAAACGTTCAGATTCTATTTTTGCATATTGGTCGACTAAGTATTGAATTCAATAGTATTCCGTATCTTAGGAGAGGATTAAAATTATTATTTCTAAGCATTATGCGATAGCAATAGTAATTCATGCATAAAACAGTCTTATGTAGAGGTGCACCGCTAACAGGATCGACTTGGAATATTGATACAGTATCCATCTTCTCCACGACATAGGATCAGAGGATATTATATTGTATCGACCTAAGCAATTCAGATTTTTTTTGTAATCCGTCATCACGGCTCCGCAATACAATATTTCTTTTATTAAACTATTGACCAGCTATTACAACAGCTACCTCACTTGTAGATGGTGCGCTATACCGACCAATGTGTTGTCCAGCAGGCACTCTATTGACATGGATCATGACATTAAAGTCCGGTGTACCAGGTGGAACGCTCTCAATTGATGTTTTAAAGCTCTGTATGTAGTTGTTATGAGAATGTAACATATTTTGTAAAGATCTAAGCAAGCTGTTGTCGATTGGCTGTATGGCACTGTTACACCGAGTTGATAATTGTGTTTCTGGATCAGAAATAAAATAAATCTTCAAGAATTTATGGTCATCGGGCAAATGTGGAAGCACGCTCCCTGCTAAATGGTATACTTGCCCTTGAATTCTAAATGTTGGCATAAAACCTTGCTTAACAACTTGAGAGCTTTTAAATGAGGTCATTTGGAACATATTGTTATATCGGCGTATGTTGCGCATTTGCTGAGCTTGAGCCGTCTCGTCATTCCAAACACGAAATATGTAAGTGTAACAAGAGATAAAACTCATTATTGTGAAATGGACTTACTCTCTAAATATACATTACTTTATAATAAATATTATATATGGGAGGTAGATATTATCTGACGCACACCCTACTTGTGTTATTGAATTATTAAATAGAGCTTCTACTAAAATACCAGAGCAATTTGATACAAAATTAATCTACGGAAATGAAGACATTTGGAAAAAAATTAATGGTAATAATTGGATTTTTGTTCAGTCTAACCTAACAAAGGTTTTTTATCGATTGTTTAAATTACAAACCTATAGAAATAAAAATTCTAGGGACAGGAATTTTAAATATGCCAAGTTTTTGTATAGGACATTGTAGAAGTAATATTTTGAAACCAAAATTTAATTATGTTAATTTAACATTACCAATTATTAACGACGATTTTAATATCATAAATGATTCATGGTATCAGTATGTAATTCTGAGAAACTGAAAATAAAAACGAATAATTTGCTTCCAGTAACTCTTAAAGGTACAGATCTTGATGAATTAATTAAGGATAAAAATGTATTATCAAATTTAATACACGATTCGGATTTCGAAATTCATATACCTCATACAATTAAATACGAAGCATATTATTCGACAACTGTAATAATTATTATTATACAATAATTATTTTAACTTTAATTTGTCATAAAAATAATTACAAAAGTAAAGGAAAATGCGTGGCTTTTGAAGAAAAACTTCGAAGTAAATCAAATCCCGCTATTGAAATAGAATTAGATAATATCTCGGTTCCTTCTCAGCCTCGATTGAGGCCTACTTAAACTTAACATAAAACTTCACGCCTTAACCGTGTAAGTTTTTACTTAAACGGGGGGTTGTTATATTCAGGGTTTGAACCCTAACATGCAGGATTGCATTCCTTTAACGCATGTATACATTATATCATGTTTTTTTTTCTTTTTTTTTCGCGGATGGACACGAAAGTGCATACAAGTCTTTTTAATCAAGTGTATTTTTAATCAAGTGTATTTTTTTTTATAAATTAGATTAATAATTGAATATATTAAATTTAAATTATAATTATAATTAAATTTTAAATACCGGTGCTTAAGTTGACTATAACTAATTTTCCCATACAAATTTACACTAGTAGACTGGATCATGGATACACCTGTGGAACAATTACTAAGAAGTATAAGTGAACTTTCCTCAATGTTTTCTTCTCGCATGGGTGAGTTTGAAAAGAACTTATCTCAGCCTAGTACAGTCGCCCCCACACCTACCTTGAAGGCTTTGACTGCAGATTTTCATACAATTAAGGCTTTTGTGTGGAAGACACTCGGCCTATTAAAGTCACAAGTTGAGCTGGTTAAACTCAGTATGGACCGCTTGGAGACCCACTCGAGGCGAAAGGTGCTTCTTCTCCATGGCATTAAGGAGGAGAAAGATGAGGATATTCTACAGAACAAATCCCGAGTCAAGATTTCCTCTGTGCCTGAACTTAAAAGGTTAATAGAACTTTTAAAGGTTAATAGAACTTATCTTATTTGTTTATATCAACTTAAATTAGTCGGGGTCTTGGGGGTCCAAGATGGAAGGCTTGCTCGTAGCGACCCCTGCCAGCCCTTACGAGCGCTGCAACGTTCCATCCGCCACGTGCACCTCGAGAGAGCGCACTGATAGGGCGTCCACCCAAGGCGACGCGCACCAGTGCGTCCCCGCTGGTGTGTCAAGTGGCGACGAATGCGGCGTTGGGGACCGCCACCCAACACGCCATGTCCGGAACGGCGGGAGGTGGAGGACGGAGCTACAAATAGCTACGTGGAATGTAAGAAAAGATGAATGAATTATTAGATGTGATGGATGATAGAGATTTGGATGTCGTTTGTGTGACTGAGACCAAGCGAAAGGGCAATGACACGACCGATTTGCCAGGCAGTCGGGTCGCTTTCTGGGCCGGCGTACCAGAGAGCGAGCGAGGCTGTCAAGGTGTAGGTGTGTTATTGTCCTCTCGATTGGTTAATGCGCAGCGGTTAAATACAAGGCGATCAACCCGAGACTGCTTTGGGTTCGCTTCAAGCTGGGGCTAACAAGAATATTCTTGTTAGTGGCGTATGCGCCAGTATCTTCAGCTGCATTAGGCGAACTCGAGGAGTTTTGGGAGAGTGTCAGGGATGTTCTAGGTAGCGTTAGAGGGAATGAAAAATTAATAATATGTTGCGATTTGAACGGATGGGTCGGAACTGCGCGAAGCGGTTACGAAGGAGTGCTGGGTCAGTATGGTGACAAGAGAATAAATGAGGCTGGAAAGCTTATATTGGAAATTTGCAAGGAAAGAAATTTGTTTGTGGCAAACACTATGTTTGACCACAAACAAATTCACATGTATACATGGGAGCGAACGGAAGGGAAAAGTATGATTGATTTATTCCTAGTGGATCAGCGTATTCGAAGTCAAGTCATGGACACACGAGTGTTTAGGGGTTCTGATCTGGGAACAGACCATTATCTAGTCGTTGCTAGAATAAGGGGTCTGTTCGCAGGTTGGCGCAGCTACACGAGGTGTCCAGACTTGGAGTCGAATTATCGCATAAGAAGCTGGAAACTTCAAGAATATCAAGAAAGAGTTTCCAAAAAGCTAGACAGCAGTGAATCTGGAAATGGAAATATTGAAGTATGCTGGCAGAACCTTAGGGATTGTATGAAGCAAGCAGCGATAGAGGTATGTGGAAAAGGAAAAAGAGGCTTTAGCAAAAAGCGTGACGCATGGTGGGATGATGAAAAGCAAGATGCTGTAGAAAGAAAGAAGAAGGCATGGCGGGATTATAAAGCCTCTGGTAAGGATAAAAGTATGAGAGAGATAAAAAAGAAAGAATATATGCTGCAAAAGCACCAGACGAAAGTACTGATAAAGATGAAGCGTGAAAAAGCAGAGAATGAAAGAGATGAAAGGTTAACGAACAACTTCAGGGAAAACACGAAGCTTTTCTGGCGAGAAGTTAGTGTTTCTCGAGGTTGCTCGCTAACCTGTAGAATGAAAGGGGTGCTCTCGAAGGACGATGAAAATCTAACAGAACAACCACACGTTTTGCAGTGATGGGCGGAATTTTACAAGGAGATGTATGAATATGATGACGTCTCAGTCTCAAGTAACAGCGAAACGCTGAGTCTTGATGTAGCTGATGGCGAAATCAGTGTAAAAGAAGTTGAGAGTGCAATACGAAGTCTGAAATGTGGTAAGTCAGCGGGAGCAGATAGAGTTACTGCCGAGATGATCAAATATTGTGGGCCACGCGTCTTGGACTTGTTCTGGTTTTTGTGCAATTTATGCTGGAAATCAGAGGAGGTCCCAGACGATTGGCGAAAGACTCATCCAACAATCTATTATGTCCTTTTCAGTCTGGCTTCCGTTCTTCTCACAGCACAATGGGAGCACTGCTGAACATTACAGAGGACATTTGATGTGCTATGGACAACACCAAAGTCACTGTTATGGTTCTCCTGGATTTCAGCAGTGCTTTCAACTCTGTTGACCTCGATGTATAAAAGCGAAAGATATCACGTCGTCATGGTTTGATCTCACTGCCGGCGTCCCCCAAGGCTTCTTTCCCCACTTCTTTTCTCTGTTTTTATTAATAATATCTCAAGAGTCATTACTTCTCTCTTCCATCTGTATGCTGATGATTTGCAACTTTATCGTCACTGTAACTTAAATGATCTGCCTGCAGTTATTGAAGGTTTAAATAGCGAACTGTCTGCTATTCAAACTTGGGCCGATTCTTTCGGCTTATTAATCAACCCAAAAAATCCCAGGCAATTGTGATAGATAGTATAATTAGGTTAGATAGGATAGTATAGTATATAGTAGTAGATAGTAGCAGACTCAGATTTAAAATCAACTGGAATACCGTCCCTGCGACTCAATACACGGGAGTGACAATTCCTTTTTGTGAAAATGTTAGAAATTTTGGTCTTATAATGGATTCTAACTTATCTTGGGCACCCCATATTAACTCAATCAGCAAGCGTATGCATTTCTCTTATCGTCTCCAATACTTCCTTCCTCATAAAACTAAAATTATGCTAGCGCAATCTCTTCTCCTTCCAATACTCGACTATGCCGATGTTTGGTATTTGGATGTGACCGAGGGGCTACTTAACAAATTAGAGCAACTTCAAAATCTGGCCATACGCTTTGTTTACGGCTTGCGTAAGTATGGCCATGTTTTTCAATTTCGAGCTCAGCTTAATTGGCTCCCAATTCACCTTCGCCGTGATATGCACATCCTTATATTCCTTTTTAAAATTCTGAATTACCTGAATTATCCTGTTTACCTTCGCTCCCGCTTTAATGTGCTTCCCAGACCCTCACGCTCTAGGCGGTCGTGTGTCATTTCGACGTTGGACGTACCGAAGAGCAATACCAAATTTCTTCAGAAATCCTTTATTGTGTATGCCGCGTCCCTTTGGAACCAACTTTCCAGTCCTATTCAGAAAAGCCCTTCTCTGTAGACCTTTAAATCCCAACTTAAAGAGCATTTGCTCAAAAGTGAAAGTAATTTGACATAGCTTTAATCAGTTTTTCTAGTATATATTATGTATTATGCATGTATATGTAGTCTATTTAATAGTATATATAATTATATATTTATACTGATATATGTATTTATTTGTATCTATGTTTATTTAGTAACTGTATTATAGTAGTTGTTGTATATATAGTATGTATGTATTGTGTATATTGTATTAGATAATCTTTTTTTTTTCGATATTTTTATTATTTTATTTTTATATTTGCAGTGTGATCATATTCCGCTGTTTGCACTCATCCACTTCCATGGGTTGGCTGGAAAAGATTTCAACGTATCTTTTCAACTGTATTTTCCTTTTTTTTTTTATCTGTGCAATTAAGAATATATATATATATATATATATATATCATTCATATAAAAGTACTCTTTGGTGACGCCTGTCCAGTCTACTGGAACTCTCATTACAGCCACACATTCTCATCTCTCCGCTGTATCCATTGTGACTCGATTCTATTTTATACTATGTCTTATTTTAAATTGTGACTTTAATTATTGTGTGTTTTAATTGCTACCAAATAAATTCTATTCTATTCTATTCTAACTTCACGCTTTATCCCTAGCGGGGTAGTTAGAGAGAACGGAGCGCCAAACGCTACGGTCTCTACATACCTCTTTCGCCTCGTCCACTGTCATCAACCTCTTCATACATGCCCTCCGGGGGGTCCTCATGCTTTTTACGTGACCTTCCTCCAGTATCTTTGATACTGTATTTTCGAAGGTCAATCGAGGTCTCCCCCTACCTCTCTTACCACTCACTTTTCTATCATAAATCTTTTTCTTACCAAATAATAATCAAATAAATAATCTTTGTCTTACCAAATAAATGTAGTGTTAATAAATAAAATCTTTTTTTAAAAAGAACTCCTTCCTTCCTTCTGCTGACTTCACATCCAGAACAGTACCAGGTTGTCGTCGATCCCCCTTTGGGGTCTTCTGACCACTGCCTGGTACGGAGTGTCGTGCCCATTAAGTACCCCAGTTGCAGAACACCCGCAACTCTTCTCGCCTGGCACTACAAGTCAGCACATTGGGATGTGATGCTTATATTTTACTCATCTTACTCCTGGAGGCCGGTTTGCTTCTCTTCCGATAATTCTAGTACCTGTACCGCTGCTGTAGCCGACGTGGTTCTACAGGGCATGGAACTTTATATTCCTAGCACTGTAGTGCCGACCATCCCACACTGCCAGAGCTCAATGCCTAAGGTAAACTTCAACCAAACAGCTGTTAGGTGAGCTGTGTCCTTTTTGGACATCCACAAGTCGAGCGGGCCAGATGGCATCTCTCCCTTAGTGATCCGTTCTTGTGCTCCTGAGTTAACACCCGTGCTAACGCGTTTGTTTCGGCACTCTTACTCAGTCGGCGTAGCGTAGGAGAGCGCTCTTATCCACCCGATCCCGAAGAAAGGCGATGGTTCCGATCCATCTAACTACAGGCCTATTGCTATCACCTCCCTACTCTCAAAAGTCATAGAGAGCATCATCAATAGCCAGCTCTTGGTTTATCTAGAGGATCACCTATTGATTAATGACCGATAATATGGCTTCCGCCATGGTCGCTCAATCGGTGATCTTCTGGTTTACCTAACCCATCGTTGGGCTGCGGCTATTGAAAGCAAGGGAGAGGGCATAGCAGTTAGTTTGGACATGGCGAATCCGCGCTCCTTGCTAAACTTCCATCCTATAGGCTTCCTGATAATTTATACAAGTGGATCGTCAGCTTTCTCACTGGGCGCAGCATCAAGGTCGCTGTCGACGGTTTTATCTCCGAACATATGCCCGTGAAAGCTGGCATTCCCCAAGACTGCGTGCTATCCCCTACAGTGTTTCTTCTGCATATTAATGACATTTTGAAGAATCAAAAAAACATCCCCCTTACAACCGCGTCCAGTATTAGTATATTGGGCCTTAATGTTTCGAGTGACTGCCAGTATCGCGATCATCTGGAAAGCAAGGTCAAGTTGGCCTCGAAGAAACTGGGGGTCATCAACAGAGCGAGACGGTACTTCACGCCAAAACACCTATTGGCCCTATGTAGCGCCCAGGTTCGGCATATGGAGTACTATTCTCATTTCTGGGCTGGTGCACCCCAGTATCAGCTTGAGCCGTTTGCCGGCAACGCACCTGTAGTTCCTCTGGTGTTGCACGGGGTCGTGGGCGGCGGTAATCACTTACCATCAGATGACCCAAACGTTCGTTTGACTTGTCCTTTTCCAAAAAAAAAAAAATAAGAGAGAGTTTTTCGAAATACCTTCGGGAACAGATGACGGGATTTTCCATTTAGTCTTAAAGTCCACGGAAACATAGTTGCGGGAGACGGCAATTTATTTTTTAAATATTTTTACTATATTTCAAATTATTCGATAAGACTTCTAAATTTTCCTCCCATTATAGAGACGATGAGTCGGAAAATAAAGTTAAATTTGTGACCCTGCACCACGAGTGAGCGAAGAATGTGACTCTAAATGCTGAGGATTGTAAATGTTGAGGGTTCGATCCCCACTCGAGGAAATAAAATATTTATTTAAATTTTTTGTTTCCATTTCTTCGCTCTGGTGTCGATGCAAAGCGTCATGCAAAATGCAGCAAACACGATCTATAACTTTCGTATCTTTAGATTGCGTTGTCTCCAAGAAACGTAGGCCTGAATGTTATTAATTTCAGCTTAATACCTTCCCGCTATCTCGAGGTAAATGGTCTTAATAGACAACCTGTCTATTAAGACTGCTATTAGATCTTATAGCAGTTCCGTTGTTGCATGTTGATGTACCAAACCCTAGAAAACAAGAATGTAATAAATAATCACTATTTTATCACCCTAAACATTTCATAACATATGATACAAAATAATTAATATTCAATACAAGTCTTAACCCAAAATGTAAACACGCCATAAAAAAGTGAAAACAAGTAAAATTGTATTTCCTTGAAGGCAAGAGGGGAGAGCACTTAAACTATTGTCGCGACTCCAAGCACGCGCTCGGAAATAATAAGAGGCGATGAAACCGAGCTTTTACTTGAGCTCAGCAAAGTTAGACGCCTTGCGGGCTGTTAAGTGGGTTCGAATATTTTTTTCTAGATCAGCTCAATTCTGACGAAGTTCTATAACTTTAAAAAAAGCGCCTATTGTTGTTGTTTTTTTATTGGTTTCACGCTGTTTCATGCAAAAACTTTATTAGCCCAGTTTTTCTGGTTCTGATCTGATTATATGATAAATATTTATATCAAAAGTAAAAAAAATAAAACACATAGTACATTACGAATTATTGCACGCGACGTCTTCAGAATACTAATAGTGTCTAAATAATTCGTTACTTACAAAAGGATTTCCACTACATGGCCTGTTCTGACATTTCTATTAGAAGTATATTTCTTATGGGGATTTTTTGTGTCAGTCCTAAGTTTAGCTAAACCTACCCTGGTAAAATAATATTTATATTTGGCACCTATAAAGTAAATCTGGCCACCGATAAATATAATAATATAGAATAATAATACTCGTATATAATGGCCAGTTCTTATCAAAATCGTAAGTAAGACAACAATGTACAGGTCGTAGGTAGTCGTAGGTCACTTTAATTTCAAGGCAATGCTGTTTTTTTACTTTTCGCTGTATCTCACATATAGCTGTATAGGCAGAGGTAACCTAGTGCTTATACACTGTGACACTAATTTTTGATGAAAATATTGATTGCGTAATATATAAATATTGATTGAATAATGATTGTTACGTTCATAGACAGACTCGCTGAGCCATGACTACCATGACGGTATATTTATATTATTATTGGTAAGTACAGGTAGCCATCTCCTTCAGCACACTTAAACCATAGACACTACTAAATCTCATTAAGAGCGCCCGCCCGATTATGAATCAGTATAGATTATAGCGGAAGAGTTTGTTTGTTTCTTTGTTTGTTTAAACGCTAAGATCTCTGGATCTACTGGCCCGATTTACTTTATTTTTGTTTTGTATGAAAGTTGCATTCTTCAGAAGTGCTATAGGTTATATAACATTATATTAACTTACATTTCATACCATTATATTAATTATATATAACATTACATTACACATATATACTAATATATTAAAATACTTTCTAATTTGACATGCAATTTATTCTGCCATATTAATAATAACCAACGACAACAACAAACAGTTTGTTTGTTGTTTTAAGAAAACGTCACCCAAAATTAACTTGTTCAACGCATACATGGTGTGCGCCGATTCAACCATATGAGATACGTAAAAACAATGTTTAACAAAAATATTGTTCTTTAAATAATGTTTAAAATAAGTCCGCGATATTTATCTCTGAAGGTTGAGCACAAGTAACCATTGTAATTAATTTACTTTAAATTTATTGGGTTTTTGTTAATGTATTTTTTATATTTTCATATTTATCCTTATGGACATAAATATAATAGTCACTTTTAGCATGTTATCTAGATTGAAATTATAGTTTACTGTATAACATTCTAATAAATAATTAAGGAGATATCACTGATTCGAAATGTCCTAGCCTTCGGGCGGCATAGTATGACCGACGCGAATGGGCAGATGACGTTGGCGGTTTTATAAATTTTCATACATTTTCGAACTATTGTAAATTTTTATGAATTTATTTGCTGTTTATAATTAATTTAAACTACACTTTGGTTCTCTTCTTCTTTTCTTGGTGTGGTGTAAAGTTTGGTCCTGCAATATTGCCCGCTACATTTTATTTAATGTTTATCTATACTATAATATTAAAAACAAATTTATATTGAAACACATTTATATTCAAAACTTACAATCGAAAGTTATTTCATCATCAAGGAAATTTAATAAAGATAATTTTCGGCTTTTATAGCATACTAGCGACCCGCTCGCGGCTTCGCCCGCTTTAACAACTGAATTATTCATGTAATGTACCTATGTTTGCAAAACACTTAAGATTACTAATGTGAAAATTATTTAAACCTTAATGCAACCCGCATTTTCGTAGTTCCAATAAGGATGTTCCAATTGTTTAAAAAACACACTTAAACAAATGACACAAACAACAGAAAACTTTGACGAAAGAAATTATAAACAACAGACTATCTACTATTCTCTTACCCAAAAATACTTGAACGAAAGATGTAAACAACTATGTCGCGTTGAAATACATTCTAATTATTGGATAACTCCAAAATACGTGCAATCGCTTCTAAATTAACTTTGCTATAGAGCCAGGCGCAGAAATGAAGCATTCTCTCGTCCATCTCCATAGTAGCTCCGAACGACATCTGGCCGTTGACACAGTATGAAATTGGAAGGATTATCAAATGCTATCTAGGCGGTCAACTCAGTCAGGAGAGATCCTCGGTTTCCTGAGGGAGGCCCATCTTAAACGACCAAGGTTCAATGCAAGGCTTATGAGTCAGATTTGGAGGAGAATAGAAAGCCCCTCGGAAGTAGTCTTAACTCTGGGGAACAACGGCGGCGATCGAGTCGCTGCTAGACCTCGAACTCTCAACTCTCACGCAAAATGTCCTGTTACTGAGGCAGGGAGGCAAAGACATGCGCGACGTGCGACGTGCGACGTGCGGGGGGGTGCCGGCTCTGAGCACTTAATGAAGTAGGCCCGGGTGCCAACGCGGTCGAATACGCGCGCTACGTCGAAGACTACTATTGCACTCTCCTTTCGGTTGATCGCTGTTGCGGCGTAGTATAACCAGAGTGGTATACCCGCTTGCCAAACTGCTCGCTTCGTGGGTGGATGTGCGACTGGAGAAGTGAGAGGAATA
>DWLH01000676.1:0-17602 GCA_018249795.1 Heliconius telesiphe telesiphe
ACACCAGAGCGAAGAAATGGAAATATAAATTTAAGTAAATATTTCATCTCCTCGAGTGGGGATCGAACCCACAACCAGTCGGTTTTACAGTCACACTTTGTGCCACTGCGCCACGACTGGCCTCTAACGTAATGAAGTTACATTACATAATTTAATAAATTGCAATCTTAAAGTAATGCGATTATTGTTTAATTAACCGTTTTTGTTAAGAAATATTTAATGATGTTTTTAAATATTTAACAATAAATAAAATACTGTGTATATTGTGGAATTTGCCCATACGTTATGCGTATACGTTTGCTTATCCATTCTACCCTACAACTCATTTGTCAACGTCATACAAAAGGCCGCACGGGCACTGTACGGGCAAGCTCGCCTAGTTACTTGCAAGGCAAACCGATCCCCTGGGTATCCCAGGTCAAATACCTAGGCGTCGTAACAGACTCGAAACTATCCCTCCGATCAGGAACAAGACTACGTACGTCTTGAGCAGGCTGTACCCATTCATATGCAAGTGGAGTAAAATTTCACCGCGGTACAAGCTGACATTGTTGAAAACTTGCATCCGTCCCATCATGACCTATGCTAGTGTCGTTTTCGCACCCACCAAGATAGACCTCCTTCACAGGGTCCAAAACAAATTTCTCCGCATGGCCTTCGGATGCCCATGGTACGTACGCAACGTGGACCAACACAAAGATTTTAAATTAGAATCGTTAAAGAAATTCTGCCAATTCTCCTGCTTGAATAAGGGACATTTTGTTTTTTTTTTTTTGATTCTAGCATTCATTGCGATGCAGATGATACAGTGGACGCTGTTTACTCCGGCCGGGCAAGTCTTTCTCGGGAAAACGCTGAATAGTGCCGAAATAAACTTGTGTCTTCTGTTGAGGCCCTCAACAATGTCTCCTCATGGGGTGAGCGGAACTTGGTTCAGTTTAACCCCCTGAAGACACAAGTTTGCGCGTTAACCACTAAAAAAAACCCATTTATCGTATCGCCAGTCTTTCAAAACACTCCCCTTACAGCCGCGCCCAGTGTCAGTATATTGGGCCTTAATGTTTCGAGTGAGTGCCAGTATCGCGATCATCTGGAAAGCAAGGCCAAGTTGGCCTCGAAGAAATTGGGGGTCATCAACAGAGCGAGACGGTAATTCACGCCAAAACACCGTTTGGCCTTATATAGGGCCCAGGTTCGGCCTCATATGGAGTTGAGTTCTCATCTCCGGGTTGGTGCACCCCAGTATCAGCTTGAACCATTTGATCGCATACAACGTAGATCCATTCGAATCTTTGGGGACCCAATAATCTGTGAAAGGCTTGATACTTTGGCTTTGCGTAGAGACGTCTCCTCGCTGTGCGTTTTCTATCGCATTTATCATGGGGAGTGTTCTGAAGAACTGTTTGACCTATTACCTGCCGCCGAATTTTCTAACCGCACAGTGCGCCATAAGCTAAAATATCATCCACACCACCTGGATATGTGGCAATCCACTACTGTGCGGTTTCGTAGGAACTGTGGAATGGCCTTACTTTCCAGGTCGATATGACATGGATACCTTCAAAAAGCGCGTCTATCTTCACCTTAAAGGCCGGCAACGCACCTGTAGCTACTCTGGTGTTGCACAGGGTCGTGGGCGGCGGTAATCACTTACCATCAGGTGACCCGAACGCCTTTTGTCTTTTTCCATAAAAAAAAATGTAATACATACATAGTTACTTTTTATTTTTTTAAATATTTATCAAGTATATTTAAAAAGTCAACTGTCAAATGAAAAGTCAAATAATTATTATACTAGAGACAAATCTTTTAAGTTATTTTCTAGCAATATGAGTACCTGGAGAATGGCAGGATTAAAGTGAGTTCTAGATTCGTAAACTAATGGTAATTAATTTAATAAAAATCAGCTTCATGCTGTATCCTGCACACAGCAGGGTAGGCAGAGGGAACCTAGTTTTAAGACACTCAGTTCCCCACTTTCTGCCGAATTCTGGAAGCACTGCGTGTTGAGTGGCAGAACTCAACGCCGCGGTTAGCCTCGACACCAGAACGAAGAAAGGGAAATATAAATTTAAGTAAATATTTCATCTTCTCGAGTGGGGATCGAACCCACAACCAGTCGGTATTACAGTTACACTTCGTGCCACTGCGCCACGCATTTACTTAAAATATCTAATTTTACCTACCAGTAATTTCGCCTGTGGGTTCAGTATCAGTGATGATGATGTCCCGATTTTGGTGGGATTTCCCGATCTGTAGCCCAAAATTAAATGTCCCGAACGAGACAAGCGTCGTCCCGCTTTTCACTGAATATTCCACGTACTCTGAAAAATATTTTTTATTATTTAAGATTTTAGGTAGTTTCTATTTATGTATTTTGATTTGTAACAAATTTCATGGAAATAAAAAAAATAACTCTATTCGTAAGTTACGTATCAGAATAATTTTCTGAAGACATAACTACCTTACATATGGTAAACCAAAACAATAGCGTTTAAGCAAAGTGACGTTTTTCTACTAAAACATTTTATATTAATTTCTATCACCATCGGAAGCTTTATTTAAAACTCAAAAAATGAATTCGAGGCCGGTCGTGGCGCAGTGGCACAGGGTGTGACTGTAAAATCGACTGGTTGTGGGTTCGATCCCCACTCGAGGAGATGAAATATTTACTTAAATTTATATTTCCATTTCTTCGCTCTGGTCTCGAGGCAAAGCGCGGCGTTGAGTTCTGCCACTCAACACGCAATGCCTCCAAAATGCGGCAGAAAGTGGGGAACGGAGTGTCTTAACACTAGGTTCCCTCTGCCTACCCTGCTGTGTGCGGGATACAGCGTGAAGCTAATTTATTTATTTATTTAAAAAATGAATTCGATAATAAATTAAATCCTGATTATTTAATATTTATGTATTGCGATTAGTATTACTATTACTACTGACATTTATTAAGTGTTTAGTTACGTGAACTATTCGAACATCGCCGCTAAGACTTTAAGAAGATCCCTGAAAGCTGAATTCAAAGAAGAAGCGCTAAAACGAGATCAGTCGATTATAAAATACTACTACTGGTTCAACGGAGAACAATTATGTTAGTAAATTTTTTAATTAATTTCCGTATAAACATTATAAATAGCAGTAAAATATATAATGGAAGTTGTTTTGACTCTTCCCTAAACTACCTACCATACTAAATGTCAATTTTGTAACTTCATTAGTTTCATTTGTGCGTTATCTGTCAGTCACTCAGTAACGGAAGAGCTTTATTTATATAGAGTATTCGTAATGTTTGTTAATATGAGAGGGAGAATATTTAAAATATTATCATTGAACTAACTGGCGTTACATTAATTTAATTAATTAATTGGAATCTCAATAAGGCCGTCGTGGTGCAGGGGCACAAGCGGAGGTTATGGATTCGATTCAATTTCTTTGCTCTGGTAACCAGGCAAAGGTAAAAAGGCAAAGTGGGGAACGGAAGCGTCTTAATGGGAATTAAGTGTCTTCATACTAGGTTCCTAGGTTCCCTCTGCCTACGCTGCTTTGTATGGAATACAGCGTGAAAAAATAATAACTTACTTTTAGTAACTAAGCATAGTTTTTTTTTCAGCGTTGGGTGAAAAACCAAAAATGGTAGTTGAAAAGGATAAGGTTTGAACTCGTCTCTAAATAAACGTTAAATATTTGTAGTCTTTTATTTCAACACAAAAACGTAATATCCTCGTTTTTTATGTTGTTAGAATATGATATCTATTTAAGATAAACATATAAGTGTAAATATAGCATCATACGAAATAAAAAATGTAGAAAATAAATAAAACCGTATAAAATAAATCATAGAATAGGATAAATAAAAAAAAATGGATTAAGTAGTTTATAGTGCAGAAACGATCTCCTTTTATTCTTAAGATATTGTTATCTCTTCTCTTTCTCTATATATAAAAAAACGATAGAAAAGTCAATTTTGTACATGACACATAAAAATTAGGTTGTAAACATATCGATTATAGAAGCTAAAAAACCACTCAGCAGAATTCTTGTCTGTCTGTTTGTTTGTTCTCCAATCGCGTAAAAACTACTAGAAAGAAATGGATTAATTTTTGCATGAAAATAGCTTAGGGTACATCTTTGTTTTGGTGTCATTCCGGTTTTCATTATAGTGTTCTTAACAAAAATAAAAATCGAAAATGGCAAATTACTTAAAATACCGATAACTACTAGATGGAAGTGAATGAATTTTGGCATGGTAATAGTTCAAAGCTTCAAGCAACTTATAGAATAGTTTTCATCATGGAGTATAATGCAATTTTAGGAGAAAAATAAAAAATTGTCAATAAATTACGTCTATTACTCGCAAGTGAAGCTTAATTATATAATTCATTTTTTTATTATAATATTCATAATTTTACACGCGTCTAATGTATCGTAAAAAAATAAATATTAAATCAGGTTCACGCTGTATCCCTGGTAGGCAAACGGAACCTAGAGTTAAGACTCTCCGTTCCCCACTGTGTCGTTTGAATCAATTATCAACGATCTGAGTTAACATAAGTCATTGTACAAGAATAGGAAAATGAAATACATAAATAGTACAAACTTTATCTTTCACTTTTAATAAATCAAAATATGTGTGATACTGCTACTGTACCTAGCTCTTACGTTAGACTACATATGAATACTTAAACAAATACATATACATATCTTCGTTTTCTCACCTTTTATTAACCTCCTAGAACCCCTCTCGATCGACTCCAAAGCCAGAGAAGCAGATTATTAATAATGCTATCATGGCACACCTTGTCAAATCTATGTTATCCCTATTAGTTAATTATATAAATTTAGCTTTCCTCACGTGCAACTCTGAACGATAACGAATTACTGCTTATGGCGATATCGTTAGATATTAGGGCACTTATTTATGATTTAGTGCTTCCATTCCTGCGTCGAGTAATCGCAGCTTACCTGATGAGGAACTTCTCTGTCGCCACCACATGAGTGTCATCTGATGGATGTTATCTCTTGCTCAACAAGCTTTCTTTAATTACATAAAAGCATTGCATACTGCTTTTGCCACTGAATGTTTTTTGTTTATCTATCCACGTTTGGCTTGTTATTCTGCTTCGCTTTCAACAGCAGCTGTAGATTTTTTTTCATTTTTAAAGTGTTTGAGCTTAATGTAGCTGAAATCTCCATCTGTCTTCATACATTTTATTGTGTTGATCTCAGATAATCAGTAAGGAGGCATTAGAATCAAGTTAAGAAGGCTTAGTCCGTTATTTTTACACCCTCATTTCAGAGTGGTGACCAATGCCGACAGATCGCATTCTGATGATGCAATGAGCACTGTGTCATCTATGCGTATAACAGGCAATTTACCTTCAGGTCTTTGTTTTATTACTTGAACAACAATCCATAACAACAACACAAATTGAACTACTTTGTTGAGATTGGATGTCAAGCCAAGGTGACAAGTTAGCTTCTACTTGAACCGGACCCAAAGGAACCTCAGGTTACTTTTCTTGTATACTACCGCTGTACTTACCGATCGAGAGGCAATAACACATCTACACCTTGAAACCCTCGCTCGCTCTTACATTCCACGTAGCTTTTTATGACTCCGTGTTTTATTTCCGCCGTTCTGGACATGGCGTATTGAATGACAAGTCCATGCTGCACTCGTTGCCACTTATCACTTCCAGGGATCGCACTCGTATTAGTGCGCGTCCTAAATTATTGCGTCAAAAGTATGTGTTCATTGTAATGCTACTCCTCCTAGACCGTTAAACCTACAGCTCTCAAAAATGTTTAAGGAACGTTGTGGACGACAACGACACCGTGATACCAGCGAAGTAATTTGGTGATAATTGTAGTTTTAGAGTAAATGTTCAAAATGTGTTTTGAAATTCACGCGTATAGATTGAACTTTGACTAACCTAACCTAGCGCGTGCTTACAAAATAGAAAATGTCGCAAATTCTGGGCAACATAACTTCGCTCAGCTCCACCCGCCGTGCACAGCAAGTGGCGTTTCCTAGTAAATTTAGTACCTTCATTGTAAAAACGCGCAACAAATTTGAAGCGCGTTTCAAAAATTCGCCACTACTGTCAATCATACGAAATTTGTAATTGTGCATCTGAAACACCAGATCTTATATTTATGACAGAACCAAACGATAGCGCGATCTAACTTACTCCTCGCGCCATCTGTTTGGGCCTTAACATATGATTGAGAATAATTCATTCATTTCTATGTTTTCTATTATTTTATTTGCATTAAAATGTACGTAATAAATTCTCATTGGACATGACAGAAAAGAGATTGGCAGAGTAACTGAAGTGAAACGGACTTTCACATTTTTTAAATATTTTATTATATAATAATAATAATAATATACTTTATTCAAGTGACCAGTGACTCATTATGGTTAGTAAATAATATTTCTTACAGACTAGGTTAGTTAATTATTACATCGAATTTAAAAAATATTACATTACAACATTACAATTTAAAAATTATACGAAACGAATAATTATATATTGTTTGTTGTCAATTTAACTTATCATACAGGTTCAGGATTATTAAGGATATTTTTGTTTTCTCAAAGCGAACTAAGTTACTATTTTACCCTAAATGAACCTTTTATTAAAGAAATCTATTAATAACTATTATAGCAAAAGGAAAATAATATAAGGAATCTAAATTATAACAAAAAGCACAAATAAGAAACATTCTTTCTCTATAGAACTTATATATTCTAGAATTGTTTGTGTTCTATCTATTTTGTGCTCTATCTATATGACGAAGTAAGTGAAAAGAAAATAGTGATATAACATTTCACTCTCCATCTTCCCGTTCATTTTAGAATTGTTAGCAGTCATATTTACATATGTTTGTAATTTATTAGTCATGTAAGCCCTATTTTATATCCTATTTAATAGTGTTGAAGTATGCGTACAAGGGTTGCAGGTTAGTATCCTTAATACATTAAAATCTTGTATCTTTGTAATATTTATTAATATAGTAAAGGTTATCTACGCAGCTGTTTCAGCTAATTTCTTGTGTTTCAGGCAGATGTCGCTGTATTATTTTTGTTCACCCATTTTAAATGAGTAGCCTCGTCATTTAAACACAATTTAAAGTATTTTGTATATTTGTAACAGCTTCACGCTGTATCCCGAACACAACAGAGTAGGTAGAGGGAACCTAGTCCTAAGCCACCCCCTTTCTTATTTTCCTCCTCCTTCCCCATTCCATCAAATTCAGGAGGCATTGCATGTTGAGTAGCGGAACTTAACGCCCCGCTATGCCTCGACACCAGAGTTTCTAGACACAGAGAAGCGAATTTTCATTTTCTTCGAGTGGAGATTGAATCCACAACCAATCGCATTTACAGTGACACACCTGTACCCCTGCGCCACGACTGGCTTCAAGTATTTGTATGTTTTTTTTATAAAAAAAGTTAAATAAGGGTGATATTTTTCAAAATATATATCATCATTTTTATAGCGGTTGTACACGTTTTTCTTCACATCAAAGTAGTCAGACAGAGCTACTAGGATAGGATCAAGACATTCGGATATTCTCTTTCCACCTGAATTCGGGACGTTGCGGGACGAGTGTTGGAAATGATATTTTAATTTATTATTATTTTCATATATTAATTTACCGATTAGGGATCGAATTTACAACTACGACGTTTATAGTCAGACGTTGTCGTATATTAATTAAAGCTGTAAAATAGTATTTTATTTCTATTGATATAATAATTTTAGTTTTTTTTTTAGTATGGTAGACAGAGGGACCTGGAAACCTAGTGTTAAGACACTCCTTTCCCCACTCCGCCAACCGAGTTTTTGAGGCAATGCGTGTTGAGTGGCGGAACTCTACGCCGCATTTTGCTACATTACCAGAGCGAGGAAATGAAAATATTAAATATTTCATTCTCCCGAGTGGAAATCGAGCCCGTAACCGCCGCATTTATAATAGCACGCTTGTGCCCCTGCATCACCACGGCCTCTACATTTTTTTGCTCATAAAAAATATGTTTATTATCTTTGCTGATCTTTTTAATGCTATAATTTTGAATTTGACACAGTGTCTGTAAAATTTAACCAGTGTGGAAACCGAACCCACAACCATCGCGTGCGCTATAAATAATAACCAATAATTTCACTTAAATGACGTCTATTATTTTTTTGTCTCTATTGGGCGTCACGGTCCGTTCTCGGTACAACCTCATATTATTGTATGAGGAACATTCGTATATGGGTGATTGGACCGGAACTTGGCCGGAACGATGGTGCGCTCTCGTTTCTCATATAAGAATATTTTTAACAAACTGAGGTCGGACCGAGAACGGGTCGTGGCTGGCACTATAGTGTGAATACTCCCTAAATATGCTTTTACATATTTATTATACTTATTCATATCTTTTTTCTCAACTACACGTTTTTTCTCCGCTCTCCGCCCGAATTCGAGATATTGCGTGTAGAGGCCATCGTAGCGCAGGGGCAAACTGTTCCGTTTACTGTCATACACTGTATGACAGTAAACGGAACAGTTTAGGAAGAATGGTCATATTTGAATTATTTTCATTTGTCCGGTCTAGAAGACAAAGCGCGGCGGTGAGTTATGCATTCAAAATGTGCATGCTGAGTCTGGAATACTGGACGACAAGTAAGTGACGGAGTGTCATAACATTAAGAACTACCAGGCTACGCGCGAAAAATATGTGTATAGCGGAACTAAACGCCGCACAACAACATAAAAAAGTATACATATCTACTAATAAAAAATGTACTGAATGAAAAAGAAAACAATTGTTAAGCAACCAATATCAGCACAATCCTCACTTACGTTTTATCTTGGTTAGCAAATAATTAATGTTGTAATTGATTACTTTAATCCGCCTCCAAGCTTACACAGGTCGGATGTGTGTTCCGTAGGTTTACCTGCATAGCTCCCGTATCCGACTTCTCCTCATATTATAACTAATTAAACAAATTAACTCTCACATATATTAATTAGGATTTAAGTAGCATTAATTAAGAAACGGCCGCAGTTTTAGTTATTTATTGTATTTGCTTTTTAATTGTCTGATTGTAAGAATGACAATTGTGGCTTCGTAGCCATAATCGTCGTTTTTACAATCAGAGGATCGAATGGGGATCGCATCCCCACTCAACGAAATCAAGTATTTATTATTTTCATTTCCTTGCTCTGGTAACGAGACAAAACGCGGTGTTTAGTTTCCCCCACTCGACACGCTATGCTACGAGAATTCGGCGGAAAGTGGGAAACGGAAGTGTCTTAATAATAGGTTCCCATTTTCCTCTGCCTACTCTGCTATTTATGGGATGCAGCGTGAAGATAAAATATATATTGTACTCAGATATTTAGGTAATTATAATGATTTCGAAACGAATATTTAAAATGGCGACAAGCAAAGAGCGCTATCAAACAATATTTGGCAAAAAATATATGCAATCAATCACAGTAAAGATAAGCCTTGTATCATTCACATACGCGTATCTGTTTCACCTAGCTAGTACTTTAGTATCAAAATATGTCAATTTTTAAAATTTTCACTAAAAAAGAACAACAAACAGACGAATTTTTCATATTAATTTGAATATAAATTATCAGTGTATTTAATACTTAACTTGAAATCTAATCGTTGAATCAAAAGTGTAATGTTGTTTATCTGGCTAGTGTAGAGGCAGTGTCAGTGAAGCATTTGTACGGTAATGTGTTCCTTAACTTGTGGTATTACCACCACGGTGGTGGGAGTCGTACTGGTGGCCGTCGCCAGCTATGTTAGTTTCGGTTTGGTGCCTATGCTGGTCAATAATATTATTAAAAGCGTAAGTGGACTTTTACTTAGCTTCACATTTCAGTTTATATTGCAGGGTTGGTAGTGAGAACTCAGTGTTGATACACTCCGTTTTTCATTAGGGAACGAGTGTTGAGTGATGGAACTCAACTTTGTACAAAAGAAAAAATTAAGGGTATTAAGTTTGGCAAATTTTATTCATAACTTCGTAGAAATATATTATATCTCATAGCAATATTAAACGTGAAAATTGTTTAATATTGCTATGAGATATATCTATTCCGCCAAAATGTCTCCTAGATGTAACATATGAGAGATTCAATGTACGTACGCTTTTTGAATGCTTTCCCTATAATAATATATTGACTAGGTGTTTGTCAAATAAAATACTAGTATATATCCAATAATATACCAAGACCAAAGATTACGAATCAAATAATCGAATAAAATGGAAGATTTAATTTGATCAGGGAAGCAATAAAATTATCGGAAAGAAGAGTGTCTTGTCCCGCTATACGCAATTTTTATATGTTTTCTAAAATGTTAATACATGAAGAGAAAATAAAACAAGTTGAAAAATATAGATATATACATATTATGATGTTTGCAATATAAATTGAAAATCGTGTACGTGATATATATAACGTGGGTCCAAGTTATATGTCTCTATAAACTCATAGACGTAGAGCCAGTTCCACCACCGGCTGACAAAGTCCCGGACAGCCTCATCTGCCACACAAGCTATAATGTTTGGTTTCACAGGTATCGAATACCGGTATCTAGTAGATACACATTACATTTACATATTTATTTGTAATTTAAAAATGTAACAAATCGTATGAATTGTTATATACTGTTACCGTTCATTAATGAGAAAATTACTCTTGAAAATAAAATACACTTTTATTTTGAATTATCACTATTTGGCTGTTAGATAGCATTAATTATTAGATCACTGTCTGAAACTTTACTCGTAACCGGTGAAACTGGACCTTCGGAATTAATTTTTTAGCATATACTCATACATAGGTTAGGGAGTGTAGGGGAGCATTATAAGGGGAGTTTTCGAAATTACAACCGGAATAGGAAAAGCAGGACTTTCCATTTCATATTTTAACCCATTCTCGACCGCTGCGCTGTGCCAATTTGTTAAACACTTAGTTAAACATTTTTTGTTACTAAAGTTTACTTAATTTTACAGTTTGATAAATAATTATCTAGAGGAAGGTATAGTTGTGAATTAAAACACATTACAATTACCCTTCATTTAATAATATTTTAATATCGATCAATTGAATGTGGTCAAAAAATAAAATATGGAGGTCACACATTTTTTATAATAATTAAATATAAACGAAATATAATAAATAAATACTTACGTAATATAAAAATCAGTAAATGCCTATTATGAAAAATACAATAACGATTTAATTTACAAGGTTTTCTAAATTTTAAAACGTTCCAAATGTGAGTGTGCCAATTTTGCTACAATAGCCACGAATGGGGTAAAATTATAAAGAGTTGCATAATATGAAGATGAGAGTGGTAATCGATATTTACTTGAAAGTAATAATTAGTAATGTGTTCCAGAAGTGGTTTGAGTAAGGGAATACTAAAACAAGCAGAGTCACGTTCCTATTATTATAACATAAGGACGAGCTAGTTTCAAAGGCTATATTCTAGATGACTTATATAAATGAACATAATTTTTCATGTCAGTCTTTACATAAGCACGTAATACTACGTGTAAAGTACCAAAAAAACGTTTTTGTAAGTTCCCGTATCACTATCTTACCCCCATATAAGACCATTGTGCCTATTTGGGAACATCCCTGTAATTTCATGAAAGTTATCACGTTTTTCTTTCATGTTTTTTATTTCTTTTAACACACTAACTAGAGTTTTTAATTTTTTTTTTATTGTGTCAAATGTGACTACGTCATTAAATATTTCATTTTCATATTATAAATATAGCAGAAATATCTTTGTTGGATGAAATTATAGGTATCTAATTTCGGTTTTGATTTCATACTGTATTCTTGTATGCTTTCATTTTTTTTATTTTATTCTATATCCCGCATATATTAAAATAGGCAGAGGGAACCTAGTGTTAAGACATCCGTTTCAACATTTATGCCCAATTTTTCGTAACATTGCGAGTTAATTGGCGGAACTCAACGCCGCATTTTATTTACCAGTATTAAAAAAAAATCAATAAACTGATATCCAAGAGGGGATCGAACCCACAGCCATCGCGCTTGAAGTCAGACGCTATCCCACTGCTATGTGGGGAAAAAAATCTATACTAGACGCAGATATTTGTTACTAAAACAATAACCTATCTATAAAATCCTATCCATTACAATATATAATATTGATATCTCAAGACTTACAACTAAATATTTCTACAAATATCCTCACAAATACGTGTTTAAATAAATAACTTTGATTATGTGTTAAGAGATAAGAAGTATTAATTGTTGTTAGTTTCGCAACTACCACGCGCCTAAGTAGACCGCGTGATAGATTAACGCTATCCGTTGTGGAATTTTAGAAGATATTAGTATTTTAATTATATTAATAGAGGATCTTTTCCATATATATGAAAATGTTGTTTTTAGGGTCCTACTAAGACTTCGCTTTGCTGTCTGTCTGTATGTCACCGGGTTGTATCTTATGAACCGGTATGGTTAACTAGTTGACATTTTCACAGATGATGTATTTCTGTTGTCGTCAGAATGACAAATACAAAAATCTAAATAAAATAAATTTAAGGGGGCTACCATATAAAAAACGTGATATGTTTTGCCGTTTTTATAGATATTTTTTTGCTAGAAACCGGAAGCGGTTGTCGTTTAAAAAAAACACGATAAAAACACATATCGTCACAGATGATTCTAAACTATTTGAGAAGCGATACTATGTTATTGCAATTATTTGCATTGCATGTATCGCCTAATAACCATACTTCACAAGAGTTTCCTTCCAATAGGGGCCGTTGCCTACAAGCAAGTGCCCCCGATCGACACGATTCCACTGCTTTTATAATCTTTTTCACCAACATCTACCCCTTTTTAGAGGAGTTCGCTAACATTATTTTATTAAAAATTAAATTAAATTAAATTAGCTTCACGCTGTATCCCGCACACAGCAGGGTAGGCAGAGGGAACCTAGTGTTAAGACACTCCGTTCCCCACTTTCTGCCAAATTTTCGAGGCATTGCGTGTTGAGTGGCAAAACTCAACGCCTCGCTTTGCCTCGACACCAGAGCGAAGAAATGGAAATATAAATTTAAGTAAATATTTCATCTCCTCGAGTGGGGATCGAACCCACAACCAGTCGATTTTACAGTCACACCCTGTGCCACTGCGCCACGACCGGCCTTATTATTTTATTAATAAACATATATTACTATTTTTATAGAATCCATGCCCATTGGCAACCGTCCTAGCTCTTATACGCTCGTCGAAATTATAATACGCTCATATCTTATTTATGTTGTTAGCTTCAATGTTATTAATATCTATAGGAGCGTTTATAGCAGGGAAGGTAGTGTTGAGACACTTCGTCCTCGACTCGATAGTGGGCTGAAGTCCATTTAAAAATGAGTGGTTCCCCCTTTTAATCTAAAATGGACTTCAGCGAACGCAGTGCTTTGTACAACCAGACCAGGAAATTGAAAAAAATAATACAATCATTCCTCGAGCGTCTAGAGACTGTAAACGCAATGTTGTTGGTTCCAAATTCGTAGAAAAAATCAAATCGGACATTGGAAGAATCCATAAATTAATGTGGATATGTCAGTGTGAGATTGATGCATCGTTAGAGTGGTTAGAGTGGTTTCCGCAGACGTTAGACACGTTTCCATCCATTATTTAATTTTGCATTCCATTGTTTTTGTGGACTGCGAATGTATTTTTTAAGTTTAACGCTGTATCCCGCATATAGGAGTGTTGGCAGGGGAAAACTAATATTAAAACACTTCGTTTATTTCGAGACAGCGTGTTTCGTGGCGGAACTCAACGCTGCACTTAATCTTACTTGAGCGGGAAAATGAAAATAAATCGTCCTTCCGATTGAAAATTTAACATACAATCTGACACCAACAAAGTTTTATTACTTACTTACTTACTTTTATTTATTACTTTTGAGCATTCATTTTTTTTTTATATTCAGGAAGTGCAACTAATCAACGATACGGAACAATTCGAGAGATTCAAACAAGTTCCGTTCCCGTTGGAGTTTAACGTGCGCATTTTCAACATAACCAATCCCAATGAAGTACTGGCGGGGGGTGTGTCTGTCGTGGAGGAAGTGGGGCCTTATAGGTACAAGTAAGTAATAAACTATAATTATATATATTATTCCTATATGTATACTCTGTTTTTAGGCTTCCGCTTTATCCTGTACATAGCAGGGTAGGCCAGAACCTAGTGTTAAAAAACTCTGTTTTTCGCAATTCGCACTTCGAATTCGAGATACCCCGTGTTAAGTAAGGAAAAGCAAGTAAATATAATATTTTTCCAGCGTGGGGATCGAACCCACAACTTTCGTGCTTACCAGACGTTGTCTCACTGCGCCACGATGGCTTCAATTATTAAATGAATATTTTCATTTTCTTACTTAAGTTCATAAAGCGTGACATAACGTCACGCTCTACGACTCGACACGACTCATCACACTACGTCGAGGTTACGTTAAAAAAATACTTTGATTTTGAAAATGTATAAAAATCCCACGACCTTTAAACTTTTACACAGTTTTTTAAATAAAGTAAATGTAATGTGCCTTCTACAAGAATGTCATTAAACATGATTATTGTTTTTTTTTCTATTTAAACATAATGTCATAAAAAGTAATTCTCAAGGTACTTTGAAAGTGTGTCGTAAAAAATATTTTAGAATTGTGGGCAGCCCATTGAGGCCACAACTGTAAATCCGTACTTGGCCTTAGCACTAGGTTCTCAACATTGCTATATGCGGGTATAACATGAAACTGATAAAAAGTTAATAATCATTATTAACCATTAAATTATTAATTCCAGAGCCACACAAAAAAGAGAGATTGAGTCAATAGAAGAAGATACGATTTCATACCGCCGCGTGGACATCTTGGAGTTCGACACTGAAGCCTCCTATCCTTACAGCCTCAACGACACCGTCACTGTGGTCAACGTGGCGTATCACGTAAGTCTTAACCGATTTTTAAAGAGAAGTAAACGTTTAAGTTTGAACCTAAGTAATATTCAATTGCTAGCCTGTATGGCAATGACGTTATATGGAGACTTCGCCACTGTTGTAGGCACGTACAATATAAGAACGTCGGTACTTTATAAGTGTTTCAAGTCGTTTTAATTGTTTTAATTACTGTACAGCCAAAGAGCACCGAGTATTATTATATTCGTGGGTATATCTACGGATATTTCCGGGGGCGGTCTTCAGTGGCAATATTGTAATATATGTAAAAAGTGTGTTGTGACAGCCTAGTGTAGTGTAGACGAGACGAGAAAAAAAATATGTAAAAAGTTGTGTTTTAAGTTCTTGTACATTTAGTAATTTTTCAAATTCTAAATTCTAAATTCTAGGTTTGAACTGATCGTTTTGTTAGTTGTTTTTATTTGTTGTTTTTGTTTTAATTTTTTAATAGTGGAAAATGTGGAGTATGCATTAAAGTGCGTGATGCTATGTGCGGGATACAGCGTAAAGCTAAAAAAATAACTACAATTAATTCCATCCAGGATTTTATAACAAAAATCCTTTAAGTAAGTTTTGAACAAAGTTTTCCGCTGCGTGTTCACTGAAATGAAGCCCTGAGGCGACCTCCATACCTCCGCGTCGCTGGCAGACGACGCACGTTGTTATACGAGTATATGCACTCAAGTGAATAGATTGTTTATATAATTACCTAAAAAATAAGTTTACAAATTTTAATTGTATTTTTTTGGGGCCAGTCGTGGCACAGGGGCACAGGGGCACAGGGGCACAGGGGCACAAGGGTGTAACTGTAAACGCAACTGGTTATGGGTTTGATCCACACTCTAGGAACTGATTTTTTTTTCTTGAAACTCAAAGGTCTACAAAACAGGCTTACAATAAATCTTAAATCTAAAGTTTAGTTATAATTTTAATAACTGTAGACCCAACATCAGTGATCACATGAACGATATACGGAAACGTAGCGTAGAGAACACATACAATATAATTATAATAAACTATAAAACTAGAAATTTAATGTTATTGAGGGGTAGTATATAGAAAGCTAATATTTTCTCATAGACAAATTAGGGAATTAGGGATCCTGACCGCCCTACGCCAGGTAATTCCTTGGGTTCAGATTAGAGAGTATCTGGAGTCAAGTGACTGTGATTTGAATATTTTTATATTTTAGATTCTCTATTATTCCTCTCATAAAGATACCAGCATGCAGGACTAAAACATTTATGTCTTTAAAATTATATAATTCAAGCGAATTGGTGCCCTAACACCAGCACTATTTCTACACATGGAGGTTGCAAAACGTTTATGTGACGAACAGTCCGAATATGGACTGAGGTACTTTATTACATATTTTTCCAATTATATCTATACAATCATATTTATTATGACATAAAGCATAAAGTACCATGGTACTGAGCTGTATACTCGTAGGTCTAGAACTCTACAGGATAAATTTAGTACATTATATTTACCTAACAATATATCATAAGATAACTGACAGTGAGTACATTTATATGAAAAATTGACATTTACATTATTTTTAACATTTTATTTATATTTTTATATTATTATGTATTCACTTTCTTCTGTACCATTTCATCATTACTGATATACTTTAAATGAAGTGGATTCCAAATAGCTACGGTGTAGTAGAGAATTATATAAGTTCTGTAATCTTTGAAGTTATTATATGATCTCAGAACGAATCGATACATTTTAAACGCCTTATTTACAATATTTTCCACATAAATATTAAAATGAATCTTGCTATTTAAGGGAATTCCTAAGTCTCTAATTTGTTTGAATCTCTCGAGTAAGACACCTCTGAGTCAATACGTACTATCAATGTGACTTCCCTTCTTAGTAATTGTTAGAGGCTTACATTTACTTAGACTTAGATTCATTTTATTAACACGACAGTGTACTAAAAATCTATCCAAGTAATTCTGGATTCTAGCTGGATCTTCTGAGCATTCAATTGTTCGGTATATTTTCAAATCAACAGCATACATAAAAAAATGGCAATGTTTGAAGCAGATACCAATATAAATATGGAATATTAAAAAAAGACCTGACCCAATATTGAGCGCTGTGGTACACCACTCACACCACTCACACCACTCACACCACTCACAGCATGCAGGCCTAACTCACAGTTACCCAAGATAATTCAAAACCCTGTAACCCTGTCTTCTGTGACCGGGCAGAAATATATTATTTAAACCACCGCCATAGATTTCCACGGATACCATTGAAGGCAATTTTTTCTATCAGTATCTTATGGTCCATTCTGTCAAAAGCTTTCTGAAAATCAATATATATGCAATCAGTTTGTTTATTAGTTAATTTTTTAAATTTGTATTATTTAATTTTATATTTTCATTCCTTCGCTCTGGTGTTCCCGAATGGAAATTGAGCACACAACCGCTGTTGGAGTAAGACTGTGTAGCTGCGTCACAACGACCTACATAGATATTGCAGAAAATATTTATAGAGTTACTTTGAAATATCTAAAAAATAAAATTAAAAATAAGCTAGTAATATAAGCTTTTATCAT
>DWLH01000677.1:0-17591 GCA_018249795.1 Heliconius telesiphe telesiphe
GGCCGGCAACGCACCTGTAGCTCCTCTGGTGTTGCACGGGGTCGTGGGCGGCGGTAATCACTTACTATCAGGTGACCCGAACGCTCGTTTGCCTTGTCCTTTTGCATAAAAAAAAAAAAAAATGGTTTTAGTAAATTGCTGTATTTTTGCATGTTTTCAGTATTCGCACTTCACTATCTATCTTTGCCGTGTGATCCCGGCCTAGAATAGGATCATCCTGTTACTGGTGGTGTCGTAAGAGGCGACTAAAGTACGTGTGGTAGAGTCACGTCGCCAACAATGGCAACACGCATGGGCAGACTCGACCGGATCATTACCACCTCCGGCATTTAAAACCAGCGTTAATTAGTAGCTTTATGCCACTGCGTTTCGCATCAGGTAATGCCGGGCTCCGGCGCCCAATCCACCTTAAAGGCCGGCAACGTGCCTGTAGCTCCTCTGGTGTTGCACGGGGTCGCGGGCGGCGGTAGTCACTTACCATCAGGTGACCCGAATGCTCGTTTGCCATGTCCTTTTCCATTAAAAAAAATAATCTTTTACGCTTAAAATTTAAAATAAGACTTACCTTACAAACAATATTGTTTTATTTTAACATTTTTGAACAATTAAAAGAATATTAGAAAAAAAATATTTATAAAAAATTACATCAAATAACGTCCGACAGTTTAGAATGTATCTGTTTTTTCTTTATGGATATTGTTATATATTAGGAAATGTAAAACAACTTCTGATAATACATATGGATATATATTATCAGAATTTTTTTACATTTATAGTTATGATATATATATTTTTTTTGTTTTAAACAATTTGCCCAACAGGCAACAAATGCTTAATAGGTAACAATTTAAGCTGACGATATGTAGAGTTATAATGAAGATTGTCTAAATCAGCACTGGCTATAATTTTCTTCTCTATGTACATATAATGACGAAATAAACGAAACGAAATAAAAAGCTTCTTAAGTTTTATAGTATATCAGGTTAGGCAGAGGAAACCTAGTGTTAAGATACTCTGTTCCCCACTTTCCGCGGAATTTTTAGAGGCATTGCGTATTGAGTGCTACGCTGGGCTTTTGTTTTGGTGGCAGAACAAAGGAAATCAATATTAATAAATAATAATTCATTCTCCCGAGGATTGAACCCACAACCGTCGCAGTCACAGACAACCTCAGACGACCTCAATTAATGTACATAATTAACATGAAGAAAAATTAAGCACGATCAGTGACCGAAAGATTATACGATATACCTATACATATGAAGCAATGGTTGTAAAGGATCAAAAGATTGACCCAATTTTGGTAGGGCGCAGTTGTTTCCATCAATACGGGTGAATTGTAAGCATGTCACGATAACTTTTAAAAATGATATTTCCTATCATCGTAGCATGAAAGTAAAATATAAATCATACATTTTATAATATTTTAATATTTAAAAAATATGGAGAAAATTCCAAACGGGGACTTTAAGTGCGATGATTGGGGATTGAATCTCTATTCGGAGGAACTAATTATTTTCATTTCCCCGCTCTGGTAAGTCAGAGCGCGGCGTTGAGATCTGCGACATACAATGTCTCGAAATGAAAATGGACACCAAAGTGTCTTAACGCTGGAAGCTGAAAAACCAAATGATAATACATACTCGTATTATCGTTGTTCGTTTTGATAATTTAAATAAAATGAAACATAAAGAATATAATTGGCAAAAGAATAAAATTATAAATTCTGTACTAATTAAGTATCATGTTAGCAAATAAATAACATACTTATTTTAAAAAAAATCAAAATAAATCAGCATCACGCTGTATCCCGCACACAGAAGAGTAGACAGAGGGAACCTAGTATTAAGACACTCCGTTCTCCACTTTCTGCCGAATTCTGGAGGCATTGCGTGTTGAGTGGCAGAACAACGCCGCGCTTTGCCTCTACACCAGAGCGAAATATAAATTTAAATAAATATTTCAAATCCTCGAGTGGGGATCGAACCCACAACCAAACGGTTTTACAGTCACACTTTGTGCCCCTGCGCCACAACTGTGCTACATGTTTATTTGAATTAATTAAATATATTTATCGTATGTCTAAGAGTCTGAACGCACGAGTTTGTGACACTAATGAGATAAAATTTTATGATAATATAATTAATCAACTAATATATAGATTTTAGTTTCCCCATTTTGTATAGATGTGTTTAATGCGGAGTGTCATAGTAATAAGCTTCCTTTGCTTACCCTGTTCGATGCGGGATACAGCGTGGAGCTAAAAAATCTATATAATTGGAATTCTATACTCTAAAGGTCACATTTACTAATTCTGCACAACACGTCCTTAGTATTTTGTAATTGTATTTCTTATAATGTAATCGATTTGATATTTAAGATTAGTAGTATGTTTTCAGAAAAAAATAAGAAATTATATACCTAATGTTTTTAAATACACTTCATGACATATACAAATGTTATAAGTATATTATCAAACTTACTTTTTCCATTAGAGATAAGGAGCTTAATCTTATCTCCATATTTTTGATTTAAAAATATATAGTAATATTTCTCGGTACACAATGCCAATATAACATAAGCTTATCTTGCTGAAAAAAAAATAGAAATACACCTTTATCTGAATATATAGAATTATTTGGTCGGTATATTTTGAAAGAAAGTATACTTTATCCGATTAACGTATATTGAATGCTACGGTAATATACGTAATATTGAACTACAAATTTACTTTTGATTCCAATAATGTTTTTAGAGGCCGTAAGAATCTTCCATTTTGGAATTAGTTAAATTATTTTTTTTATAAAAGAAAATATAAGTCACAAATATTTTTTACAATTTAATCACTTAGTAATATTATTAATAAAAACCTTAATATGATCTTAGGTAATGTTAGCAGCTTTTATTTAGTCATATAATAATAGAAATTAAACATATATAATATTAATCTCATACATACAAACTATAATTTAATGAAAATATTTATTTAGAAAACGTATAAAAAACTTAATGAATTTGAATTTCCAACAACGTTAAAAATTTTATACGTTTTCTAAATAAGTATTTTTCTTTCCTAAGTGTGAATTTACATTCAAAAATTATTGAAAATATCATAGTTTAATTAAAATTAAAATCTAATTTATATTAGGTGTTTAGTATAATATTAGTATACAACAAAATAATATACCAAATAGCCTGTTTCGTGTTAATAATTTTACATGTCTATACAATGTAAACATTTGTATATCATTATAAAGCTTAAATATAAAAAAAATTGGAAATTTATGCGGAGTCAGTTTAGCTGATCGAATTTGCAATGAAGAGATACACAGAATGGCAGGTACTAGCGAGGATGTCACGGTGAGAATGAAGAAGAACGTACTCAGCTGGTTTGGGCACGTCGAACGAATGTGTGATGAAAGAATGGCATAAAATAGTTATGACGGAAAAGTGAGCGGTAAGAGAGGTAGGACGAGACCTCGGTTTACCTTCGAAAACACAATATCGAAGATACTGAAGGAACGTCACAGGTCATAATTCCCCGAAGGGCATGTTGCAGAGGTTGATGACAGTGGACGAGGCGAAAGAGGTATGCAGGGACCGTAGCGTTTGGCCCTCCGTTCTCTCTGACTACCCCGCTAGAGATACAACGCGAAGCTAGATTTGAGAGACTTTGAGATTTATTTTAGGAAACATTAAATCTGTTTCTCAATTTATCGGAGGTATAACATAACGGTATAATAATTAATACCAATTATGAAACAAATTGAATTATTAAAATATCAGATAAAATTGGCCAAAATAAAAGATTTAAAATATCCCCATTAATGTAGAGCATAACAGAACACAGTTTTGTGTAAGACTGTATTCTGTTCATGTAATAGACAATTCAAATATACCAAAAAGATGAACAAAGATGTTTGCGCTATAATTTTATTATGCAAACCATCTTTTTGTTCCAAGTTAATGACTTTGTTCGAATTCCAGAACCGTATCGTGTTAATCCTTTTACATTATACTAAAATTAACACTTTTGTATCGTAATATTTTTTAATATTCAAGTAAGTCTACAACATATTAAATGAAACCAACGCAACCTCTGGCTATCAACAGCCTAAACACGACCGGTGGCTGTTTACTTAAATGTTATTGTTGTATTAATTACTTTTACGTTTTCCATTATAACGCCGTGGAAGCTTACATTACTACCTCATTATGGATATTCAACGTTCTAAGTAAACAGATAAAAGTTTTAATAGCGCCTGTTAGCTAATTTACGCAATTTTTCTAAGCTGAAACTTTTTAATTTTTATTAATATCTTAGTAAGTATATATATTATACTAGTGGGCGCGCGCAGCTTTGCCCGCTTATTTGCACCCTTTGGGGTAAATAAAAAAAAACCACGAAATGTGTTCTACAAAATATTTTTAACTGTCTGAATTTAATTTTTTATAAAAATCGGTGCCGATTTAAAAAAAATCCATACAAACTTTCAACCCCTATTTCATCCCTTTAGAGTTAAAATTTTTCAAAATCCCTTCTTAATGGATGCCCAGATTACAAAAATAAACATCTGTTCAAATTTTACGTTTCTACGCATAGCGGTTACGGCTGTACGTGCGTCTTACCTCAGTCAGTCAGAACATGTACTCTAGATTCAGATTAAACTAGATTCAGACTCAGATTAAACTGTAATCTAAACTAAAATATAGTGTCTTCTACAAATCTGCTTTAATTTTGACTTATTGTGTATATATTTTGTACTATGTAATATATTTCGATTATTCAGAAACCTCTCATATCCATTGCATAAATCTGCAGCTATTGTTTTTTTTTATAAAACTTATTTTTAAGAATGATATATGTACAATAGATTACACTAGAGTTGCCTTAAAAAATTGTGCCGTAATCACCTTTAATTAAATTTATGGTAATTAGTTCTTGTTGATGAATTGCACTTATATTTATCTCTTCTTCTTCCTGGCAATTATCCTGGCTATTTGCCAGTGTCTGCCTTCCTGCTCAATCTACTCCACTTTGCACGGTCTTTAGCATCCTGGGTGGTTAGACTGCATCACGACATCCAACCAGCGCTGCCTTGGGCGACCGAGAGGTCTCACTCCAGGGACTGACTTAGCAAGGCACTTGCATCCGACATAGTTTTTAGGCCGGCGCGTAACGTGACCAAACCATCTCAGGCGACGCTCTTGGAGCTTATCCGCTACATCACGGACTCCAAGACTACCTCGAATGAATGTGTTGCGTATGCGGTCAGGCCGCGTTACGCCGCACACCCACCTCAGAATCTTCATTTCCGTAAATTGAAGCTCCTGAGTGTGCCGAGATAGTACTGGCCAACATTTGCTGCCGTATAAAAGAACCGGTCGGATGATGCTCTTGTATATCAGACCCTTGAGTTTGGGCAGTATCCTGCGATCGCAGACCACACCAGTGACCCCCCGCCATTTGGCCTAAGTAGCGCTTATCCGGCTATAGACATCGTGATCGATGCCTCCAAACTCGTGCATAATGGATCCAAGGTACCTGAACTTTTCCGACTTAACGTCTGGTTCAGGACCTATAAGGATGGTGCTCGAGTCCGGGCTCCCGCAGGCCATGTACTCGGTCTTCGACACATTTAGTTTAAGACCACCGTTTTCAAGCGTACCCTTCCTCAAGTTCACTTTACGCTCCAGCATCAGTCACCATCACCAGTTCTCGTCAATGAGTACTATATCATCGGCATACATCATCAGCCATGGAGGCTGGTCTTGGATGTGAGCCGAGACAGTATCGAGCACCACATTGAATAAGAACAGACTAAGAGCCTAGCCTTGGTGCACCCCTACTGTAATCTAGAAGGGTTTAGTGTCGCCAACAGCAGTCCTAACCATAGAAGCGGAATCTTGGTACATGTCTCTGATAATCTCAGTATAGACCTCAGGGATCCCTTTGGATCGCAATGCCCACCAGATGCACTGACGAGGCACACAGTCAAAGGCCTTCTGCAGATCTAAAAAGACCACATGCAGAGCTCTCCTTTTTTCCCTGTATGCCTCCATCAATGTTCTGAGAGCAAAAACGGCACTTATATATCTATGTGAATACAACTCCGTTCCCCACTTTCTGCCGAATTCTGGAGGCATTGCGTGTTGAGTGGCAGAACTCAACGTTGCGCTTGTCCTCGACACCAGAGCGAAGAAATGAAAATATAAATTTAAGTAAATATTTCATCTCCTCGAGTGGGGATCGAACCCACAACCAGTCGGTTTTACAGTCACACCCTGTGCCACTGCGCCACGACTGGCCTCAAATAATGGCTTATAATAATGGAGAAATATTTTGATTCTTTGACTTTGTTCAATATATATTTGCTTGGACGTGCCGGCCGCGTGCCGTGCACACCTTGCACGCCCGATTGCGGAGGACCTGCTTCACTGCCAATATTAGCGTGTCTTCTCAAATTACTAGCATACTTGGTAGTATGGTCAACGAAACTGGGCCTCTCTGAAGTTAGCTGTAGATGGTTGCGTAGATTTGATTTTAAGATTTATTTAACAGTTTTATTATTATCTTTTCGAATTACAATTCCGAAACTTCATATCTAGACTTCATATCTTCGTTCAAGAAAGCTGAAAAGTCGAGATTAAACTCGGATAAGTAATATTTATTGACTTCATATATAATTAAAAAGATCCTTGTCAAAAATTAATTAATAAAAGGGAATTAATATCCTGGACTAACCGTCTGAACTAAGAATATGGTTTGGTGTATTGTTGGAGTATACTATTGAAACTTTGACAAAACCACTAAAGGTTTTGTCAAAGTTTTTGTAGTAGGCCTCGCTAGGGGCTTAAGCCTGATTGGGTGGGAAAAGCTACCTACTAACATTTATGAGTAACAATTTACATAAGAAGTATATTATTCTTCCTCATCTGTATATAGAACTATGTAACAGTAAAATATTTACAAACTTTTCTTTTATCTTATTTACTTGTTGTCAAACCAAATTCTTTTTATAAAACAATGCTCCCAATAGGGTGGATAACATACATGATATATGGAAGGTTATTCGGGGAACAATTTGTACTAAAAGATATCGAAGCGACTTTTCTTATAAATATTTTAGTGTAATATTTTAGTATTATAGTAACTTGAGGAGCTGGTTGAATATTATTTACTTTTTAATTTATTTATAATTTCTTCATTAAACCAACAAAAAAACGTTATAAAAAAACATAAACAAAATGTCTACGAAGATTATGTGTGAATAATATTCAGAAATTACTTAGAAATAATTAGATGAATAAAAAATACAATGATTATGAAAAATCCTTGCACGCCAATGCAGATTTTATTTTTAATTTAAAAGGCTTCAAATACTTAAATTTAATAATAATTTCGATGACAAATGATGAATTTTCACTTTAGATTACCCCGTGTTAAGATATATAATTTGTTTATTTTATAAAGTTTAAGAATAACGTTTTTATAGTTATAGGCAAAACAAGTTGAAGTATTTTATATATTTTTTTCAGTGCTTAGATGGTTTGTTTTAAGAGTCCTTGAGAGTCGCTTTCTTCGTAGTCACAACATAGTTGCAGAAAGCAACTCTCGAGGAAAATAATATTTGCAGTGAATTGTATTTATGACTGAAAAAACGAAATAATCGTAGTGTAAAAATATTGTTACACTTTTTTTTCTAAGACATCAGATCATGCAGTTTTTATCAAACTTTATAAAGGAACTATTATAAATATTACATCTCTGACATATCCATCAATTGTGATGTCGAAATTTTCAATATTGTAATTAGTGGCAGAGCAAGACTTATGTATATTTTATGTAGGCAAGATATATCTTGCGATACCCTCTGTTGCACAAAAAGACAGCTTATTTAAAATGAAAAATAAAATTAGTTATTATAAATATAAATTTTGTTCATGCAAAAAATACCAACACCAAAGAATATTTTCAAAAAAAATAAAGAAAGAGGAATTTTGTGCTCTTTGCACTGCTGAATGTTTAACTACCGTCTAATACACCAGTTTGGATATATCTGCTTTAATAGGCAAAACTGCCTAACCTGAAAGTTTTCTCTATGACATTGCTGCCTGACATAATATTTCATTAGTCATCATTTCTTTCAAATATGCAATAATATTGCCTTAAGTGATTCGATTCTGTTTTCTCATCTCGTATGTAATAAAGGCTTCATTGTTAGCTCAGATCCAATCCCAAAATTGCATATATTTTTTATATTTACCAAAAAATGTTTAGCTGCCTTTAAAGAATTATCAGTAGCTACCAACTATACAAATTTAAGCACTACTATGTATGCCTGTCATATTCGCACAATTGTCGTACATATCTTTGACCACGACAGTTTTGAATGTCTAAGCCATGATTTGCTAGCTATTTGTTTCCCATGGAACAGTTACTTCCAACAGTATTACACGTTTTAGGCTTATAATGTAACGGAAAATAGCCAGTTCACACGACGAGATGCCAACATCCTCAAGAAACCAATCATGAAATAGATACAGAATTCTATGATTATTGCTATGATTATTTACTCATGTTGCATTATGTATATCTGTATACTTTATATTTATCGTTTCATCTCGGCAAAATAAAAACTATTATGTTTATGTCTTGGACTTTCAAATTCGATTTATTTGTTGTAAATAAAAAGGTAAAATGAATGGTACTATATTTATTTATATAAATGAATGATGAATGATATTATAATATATATTTATATAAAAAATTTGCAGAAATTCTCAGAATTGAATATTTTTGTAAATACATCTTTGCACAAGTAAAGTCAAAATATTGATATATAGATTTTGTTACAGGTGTTATATCGCCAGCTAATATTGAACTTAAATATTGATCGTTAAAACAATCAAGATTCTTGCACCAGCTTCCGAGGTCGACCGGTCACGAGCCAATAATCCGTTTTACAATAAATTACGGTTTATTTAACATCAGGTAGAGCATGTTTTTGCTATTTAATTTAAATGCCCTTATGTATTCGCATTGAAAACTCAAACACAAATCAATCAGACACTACATTCCTTGTTCTGCGAGGTTAAATATATCAATTTCTTGTTTTTATATCAACATAGAATGTATAAAGATAAAGATGTAAAGAGATTATAAATATGTTTCATTAAAAATAATTCTATTTTTTTTATTTAAAAAAAATATACTTTAAATAGGGTAATGGCACCAGTAACTGACAAGCACCAATGATCGAAACTTTTTTTTAAGTTCCTAAAATAATAATATAAATTCCTTATATTTCTGAACATTAAACTAAATGCGATACTTACATATACATATAATATGTTTTCCTGATGACATTTAGCACAATATATTTTTTTCTGCCATTTATTTAAAGATGGTGAATTGAAACGACATAGAGGAAGAAATTATCGGCAGGTTCATTCGCCGGGATAATTAAGGTTCCGTGACTGATGTAGTGGAACACGTCATCAAAATGGCTATTTCCTACAGAGACGAGGAGGCAATAACAGTACTACATCAACACATACCAATTAACTGCACCACAATCAACATGATCGACGACCACAAACGCCGAATACTGATACAAAGGAGCGAAGAACATTCAAAATATAATCAGTTCACTATTAAAAAAAAACAAACCTAAACTTTAACAAGCAAAACAAGAACAAAAAAGGCATGGATGACAATAATAAAAAAGTTAAGGCAGATCGAAAATATCTGCATTACTTAAGGTAATTATTTACATGTTAAGCGCAAAATATTGCTTATAATTTTTTAGTATGACATTTTTAATATTTTATTTTATGAATTTCTAAAGATATATTTTATGTAACTTTTTTATGAAACTTTTCAAAGTTAGCTTATTATGGCTGGAATATTAGAGGTCAATAATTAGAACATACCTCTGAAGTCTGAACTACATTTTTCCATATACCGAAAGATGATGTCGGTGACTATTATTTTTAACTAAAATATATACTTTCACTTTTATTTATTACACTTAAAGAAAAAAAATATTTTGTAGATCTAGGAACAAATGGTAAGGGTCATTAGAGCCTTTATATTACAATATTATAACATAATAAGAGGACTTTTTTTTAATAATTTTAAATCAGCAATAAAATAAATACATTGAAATTATTTACATTTTTGCACATTTTGAATTCGGCGCCCATACATTCTGTCTCAATCGATAATTAGGTGTCGATTATTAGGGCTTCATTGTCGATAACTGTATATGTTTTCTATTTTTAGCTTATAAAAATTTTATGCATAAATTTTCAGGTTACTAAAAAACCTCCTTAAAGTGCCGTTTACCTTATATAATATTATTGTGAAGACTATTTTTTATATTCCACTTATTATTATTTGTCTTATATGTACACTGTACATCAACAGAGGATTTTTATATTTGAAATTATATCTATCTATTTACGTTTATTATATGAATAAACGATAATATGTTGATATGAATAATCGGCGATACATTTCTTTATAACTGAGCTAGTTTTAATAATATTTTTAAAATATTTCCTTGAAAGGTAAAGTAAAATGAATATGTCAACAGATCCTTACTACATTGTATTTTTCGTTTCGTTTCCTTATTTGATTGAATTGCAGTAAATTCTTATAATTTATTACATTCTTTAGAGCTTTTTATTTTTCTTTACGGTGCAGTAATAACCATCTCTTGTTTGCTTAATTATTATTAAAGTCGTAGATTGACATTAACTTCAAAACAAAAACTTCTTATACTGTCAAGAAGCAAAAATATGATATTATATTTAGAACTAGCTGCTCAGGCGCTGCTGAACTATACGAATATTTATGAAGGGATTCATATTAATGAAGGGAAAATTGAATTGAAACACTTAATTAAGTTACAAATACACCTTCTCTCTCCTCTAGTTTCACAAAGATACTGCATTTTGTGAAGCTCTTCATGTAACCTTGCGGTATACGTAGGTATAGGAAGTATATTATATATTTACAAAAATATTAAACACTATATATACGACAGTATAGTAGTATTCTTAAGCTCTAGTGCGAGCAGATACTGTTTTTTGTGGTTTAAATTTCACTTGGGGGAAGATATTAACACTAGAAGCGCCCCTGTCTCTTTTTTGACTCATACGCAAGTTTGAGTATATGTAACTTTTTTATTTGTTAATTTATGTCGATGAGACTTTTTCATTTTTAATAAATTTCGACATTTATATAATTTAAAATATATTTAATTTTAAAAAATAATACTTTTAGAAAAATACGTTTTACCTAGAACTGCCGCTGGGTCATTTTTGTCTCGTCATTATTATTTCATTATTTGGAGGTGTAATATGACTAATTATCATTGCTTCGAGACGATGCGGAGGGCGGACGAAGGGGCGACACGTGAGAGTAAAAACATAAAAATGTTGCGTTTAGCAAACAATACCCAAAATTTTTACATTTCAGAACCACACATCACTATTGAGGAAGAACTTTTCCTTCCAAGTGCCCTTACCGATTCACTCAGTTTATGAGCTCCAAATTATACAAGTATGGTAAAGGGTAGGATAGGCAGAGAGAACCTGTGAACCAATGTTAAGCACTCCGCTAGCGTTTTCCGCCGAATTCTAGAGGCATTGCGCCTTATGCGATGGAATTAATGCCGCAAATAAAGTCAAAATGCTCAAATTATAAATCATGTGCCACTTCACAGATGACTGATGAAGAATATTATTGCATTACTTGGTCTGATGATAATATTTACTAATTTAGGAACTTATAATTTTATAAGAGTTTCAGTAAGTTGTTACGATTGTATTACGAAACCAAAAAACCTTCTTTTTTTTTGAGTTTTCCGTCCTTTTTATCATTTTTACGTTTCTTAAAAATAAGAATTTGTTTTAAATTGATTATTGAAGATGTTTTGTATATTTTACAAATTGTTTTAATAATAACTTTCATCCCATATACCAAGAATCATTATTAATATTATAATAGAATGGGACAAATTTGTCACGACGGCGGTTCAAGGGAGATCTTAATCTTCGGCGCTTCTAGTGTTAAAAAAATAATTTCATTTCGAAACGTGCCGTTGGATGAGGCCAGACGTGGTGCAGGGGCACAAGGTGTACCTATAAACGCGACTGGTTGTGGGTTAATTTTCAATAAAATATTTAATATTTTCCTTTCTTCGCTCTGGTAAAGCAAAGCGCGTCATTGAGTTTAGCCACTCAACACGTAATGCCTACAAAATTCGGCGGAAAGTGGGTACCGGAGTGTTTTAACACTAAGTTCCCTCTGCCTACGATGAAGAGTGAACCTGATGGGTTCCATAACACACTGTCTCTAAAATGGACGGAAAAAGTCTAGAAAGAATTAAGTGGCTTAATAAACTGTCAAAGAAATTAAGCAGACCATCGTGTTCAATCACATATCTCAACATCACTACATATAATCGTTCGTTTTAATAATCATCAATTACTAAAATGTAAATAATATATTAGTATCTGTTGGAGAGATAAAATAGTAAAAATTAATAAACAAAACTAGAAATAGAATGCAGAAAAAGTGAAAAGCGATACTTAAAAATAAATTCTTCTATACAAAAATGTTTAAGAAAAAATCTAGAAAGCTCGAACGGAGGCGTGCATAAAACCTCAACCTTGCCTCATCGCTGTACATTCAACTATTCACCCACTCATAAAACATTTGTATACCTACCGGGAAACTTACTAATTGCTGTCACATTCATCTTGGTTCCAAGTTTCTGGGCTGTGTTTAAATTTGTTGTTTTGGTGTTATTCGACATCGTATCGTATAATATTGTTGCACGTGTCACGTGCTGTATATGTATAAAGAAATATTCTTTACATTTTTAAGAAAAATATTTATTAAGAAAACGTATAAAAATTTGAACGTAGCGTATTTTTATACGTTTTCTTAATAAGTATTTTTAAATGTGGATTAACGTTAAAAAAATTAAAAATATTAAAAAAATAGTTTTCTCTACGATAACTCTGAATCTTTGGGTAGAGAAAATTTGTAAACATTTACTTATTTAGAAAAAAGTTAAATAGGTTTAATTTTTAATTTGTTTTGACTTTAATAGACTAAATTATTGATATTAGTTTTTCCAAATAACCGTTCCGTACATTTTTAAATAATAGCCTTAAAAAGGGGGACAAAATTTGGCATTAAAGCCGCTAGTTCAGAGTGTGGTATCAGATGAAAGGGCTCTGGCTAAGCTAAGCTTGAATTTCAGAAAAAGCTCGAGACCTCCAGTTTTTGTACAGAATCCTCGGTGAGTGAGCTTGGTTTTTATTTTAAATAATTTAAAGAGACCAATACAGAAATTACAGGCACTATAGATAAATAAAAGAACAATAAAACAGAAACAATTTTAATACATTAAATCTACTATATAAAATTAAACAATAAATTACTTAGCAGTATTAGTTTAAATTAGACCTATTCTTGGGCAGAGGACGTTATAAATCATTATATTTATAAGAAGGCAGCTTTATATAATTGAAATTAACTCGATTCGTTCTTACAATTTCAGCGTAGTTGATAGCTGATAATTTAGGCTTTCTTGTTTTTTCTGGACTTTTAAAGTCAACGTGAAAGAGTCCAAATTTGACACTGTGAAGAGAAAATAAAAATAAATACACTTTATATATATATATATATATATATATATATATGTATATGTATAAAGCGTGTGAAATCTTGAAACACGTAAACAGTACACATATATATATATATTCAATTAATTAATTTGACCAATAAAAATTTTATAGAACACCGCTTACGCTATACGCTTTTACTTAGTGGTATAAGTCATCAGAGAATTGATAGAATAGTAAGTTATTCCAAAACCAAGTATGCAGGCAAAACAGGGGCAAGGCAGCTGTACGCACATTTCGCAACTTCGGCAGTCTTCTCTTATTATATTTAGTAGTAACTTGCAATTGGAGGACAATTTAAATAGTTTAAATATTGTTTACTACAGTAAATATAGTTTATTATAATGATTGTTTTTTATATTTTGATATTTTCAATAAATAATGAAATTAGTAAGTTTCCGGTAGCACTCGATTTTATATTAATATGCGTTATTATATATTTATGGAAATACATGAAATCAGCTACACGAAGATAACACTTTTAAAATATTTTTAACCTACGAATTTTACACTAATTGGAGATGAAAAAAAATGTATGGTTTTTACATTTTTTAATGTTAAGGTACAACTTCGATATCAGATTTGAGTATATCTGTTAAAAGCAACATCATGTGCCTTTGTTGCAGGATAAAGCATATCACAAAATATCAAATTGGTTATTATTATATTTTTATATTATTGATTATTAATCAATGAATAACATTGTCTTTGACTAAAAGAAAAACAATGAAATTGGAGTAATATCCTGTAAAATATTTGTTATATTACATTTTTCCTTAGCGTCCCAGTTTTTAATCGCTGAGAATCCCTTATGGATGAGCGGTAACTGTAGGACACGATGGTTGTTGCATGGAATGAATGTACTCTATCAAGCACTTCCGCCTGCAGACCCAAGGCGGATCATCTGCCAAGAGAGTTGCCGCCGTCCAGGACCCCGTACCCCCTGATTGCTCTGACTGCTATGACACGCTGCGTTCTTCGCAATGGGGTCTTATTGCGAGCGGTGAGTAGATCCGCCCACACGGAGGCACCATACAGAGCCATGGATCTCAACACGCCAATATACCACCGTTCATCAAGCGTCAGACCCAGAAACTCCATCTAAGTCCGTACCTCCACCTCCTGTCCCCGGATGCGCGGAGCAGCTCTACGAGGGATACCTCTACACGTTCCATGGAATTCCCGGTTCTACCCCACTTAACAATACCTACATTACTATCTCAGAAACAAATAATTAAAGCATTTACCTATATCCATCGTTCCATTCGAAATCATCCATAAGTGTCCAAGCAAAGTAGCCCTCTATATTACATTTATCTTCATGTATCGCTAACAGAAGTTGGTAGAGATATTTATTGTAATAGGATACTCGAACGTAATCGTTTAATCCCCCAAAATCTGAGACACCGTTTTCAGTTACGATGATTGGTATTTTTGTTCCATAATTTTTAGTAATCCAATTAAGAAGTCTTCTAAAACCCGGCGGGTTAACCTAAAAAGAAAAAAGAAAACAAGACTTAATAAAATAAATCTAAAAGATATACACATAATACTGATTAAAATTCAAATATTTAATTATATCATGTGCATCATTTTTTCATGTGCATGTTTTTATTCAATCTGAAAAGACTGGCACGCTCGGAACGCTATAAATAAAGAAATCAATCAATCTGAAAAGTTATGTTATAATTTAAAAACAAAGTAAACAAAAACAATATTAAAATGCGTCACTTCTGCACCAAATTGTTTAAGTAAATTTCATAAACTCTGACCTTTAACAATTCAAAGAAAAAAATAACAGTCACGAACATGAAACTATTTACATTTGTAATTATAGTAGGGACGTTATACAGTAAATTATCTATGCGGATGTTTAAAATAATGACCAATAATTTAGATTAAAATCAATGAAAACAATACAACTATTGAACTATAAAACTCGTTTAAGACAAGTTCATTATCAATGACATTGACGATCGGTTTATAACGTTGGTATTTCATATGAGTAATAATGTAGCGTATAAAAAACTTAACTAGATACCGCAGTTAAGTAAATTATTAAATTATAAGTATTTATGAAGCTGAAAAAACATTTTGCGGCGTCGAGTTCCGCCACTCAACACGCAATGCCTCCAGAATTCGGCGGAAAGTGGGGAACAGAGTGTCTTAATACTTGGTTCCCTCTGCTACCCTGCAGTGTGTGGGATACAGTGTGAAGCTGATTGATTAAAAGAACATTTTAATATAGGAACATGTGAATATTTGTTTTGATAGGATAAAAACAACATAAAAAACAAGTTTATTGTTATTGAACTGGTTACTGTTTCTGTGTACGCGTATACTACTATATAGTAGATGGTAGGTGTAATGTGAGATCAAATTCAGCGGATTGATTTATCATTTTTAAAATGGTTCTAAAATACCGGTTAAGCATGAGTTGGAATCGCCGGAACCGTAGCCAGAAGCTAGTTTCAATTTGCGTTCACGCAGGTTTATTATAATGACTATGTACTATGTAAACTTGTACAATTCAATTAATTATAATAGAAAAGAAATCTAAGGCAATTTATTAACACTTAGCCAAAATATGTCATATTAAAGATAGGTTAGTTTTATTGAAATCCTGCTCTATAAAAATCAAGGCTTACTACAAGCAATAAAATAACGAGATTTGATTTAATATTTAAAAAAAAAATTGCGTTTAATGAAATATACGATTCCAAATTCCAATTTTACTTCCGATATGCGTGCGTATTTTAATAACTTCCTTGTATTTTTGATATTTCTGTAGAAGTTTTATTTTTATCTCATTTACTTATACACTGTATAAAAATATTAAAAATTAAAAACAATTTGTATATATTTTGAATTATATCCGTTCCTTCGTTCCAGTATAAGAAACCACGACATAAAACTGCAAGTTAATAACTTAACAAAGTAATTCCTTAATATCTTTGCCTGTTAAAAAAATGTATGAAATTAAAATCTTTTTTGGTGTATCCATGAATATGTTTACCATAAACACAACTTTATTTCTTTATAAAAATCAGCTTCACGCTGTATCCCGCACACTGCAACGTAAGCAGAGGGAACCTAGTGTTCAGACACTCTGTTCTCCACTTTCCGCCGAGTTCTAGAGGCATTGCGTGTAGAGTGTCAGAATTCAGCGCCGCACTTTGCCTCGTCACCAGAGCGAAGAAATGAAAATATAATTGTAAATAAATATTTAATTTCCCTAGTAGGGATCGAACCCACAACCAGTCGATTTTACAGTCACACTTTGTGCCTCTGCGCCACGACTGGCCTCAATTTATTCCTTTTTGTGTTTCAAAAACTATTAAATATATCTACAATTGTCTAAGTGTGATATAATATTGTTCATTTTATACATACCGATAGCCATTCCGCTCCTGGAATCGGCCATTTCGGGTGCTGTTCAATTTTCACGCCTGTGTCGTGTTCCAACGATGGTACATGCCAGCCGGGTTCCATTGATGACGGCGACATCAAATATGTTGTATAATGATTTAGTCCAAAGAAATCTGAACTACCACGAACCATCTCAATCTGAATAAATGTTAACAAAAAATTTTAAATACGTATACTTATTGTACTTGTATTACTATATGAGTGTATTTCAGAAAAAATGACCTTAGCAAAATTAGACTGTCCCACAACTTTAATCACTTTTATTTCTAATTTATTATATGGATCATGTGGAAATAAGATTTATATGGTTAAAGTAAATGTTTTAATATTGACTTAAATTAAAAAGTACCATAAAAAGCGGATAACTATTTTTATATTTAAAAGAAAGCAAAATATGAGGTAAAGATTTCGACTGTCCCACGGTGCTCTCGCCGATTTCAAATACGTCTTACTTT
>DWLH01000678.1:0-17584 GCA_018249795.1 Heliconius telesiphe telesiphe
CAATACTTGCATAGGAATGAAATAATAATGCATATACTCACGGACAAAATTAATTCTAAATAACCTTACTATAACTACTACTACTACTACTACTACTACTACTACTACTACTACTACTACTACTACTTCTACTACTACTACTACTACTACTACGTCGTACTTATAGTTTAGTAATTCAATCACGAACTTAGTTCACATATTCATTAAATTAAATGTAACGTCTTTCATAATTTCTTAGGTTTTGTTGTTTTAAATTAAAATATATTCTACACATAAGCATTTTAGTTATTATGTGACTTTCGAACACTTTACACAGCAGTTGGTCACAGGTTATTAAATTATTAATAAATTAATTTTTTTTTTCAGCTTTACGCTATATCCCGCATGTCGTAAAGTAGGCAGTGGGAGTTTAAGGTTAAGTAACTTTGCTTGCCACTTTGCACTGAGTTCTGGAGGCATTGCACATTGCGTGGCGTAACTCAACGCTGCGCTTTGCCTCGACACCAGACCGAAGATAAGTGAAAATATAAATTTAAATAAATACCCAACGTTAGGATACGATTTAGATGAAGACGAAATAGAGGAAAAAATGCCACAATAACATTAATTCCGGTTTTCCTAAGCCGGGCAATCTCTGATTTAGACTATATTACACTTAGTTTATCTGTATTTATTATTTATTATTTAATCTGTAATTATTATTTATTGGACAAAACTTTCTCACTTCTTTCCTCTTCTATTAATAATTATTGATTTCAAAAGCTTCCCTAACAAATTATCGTCACGTTTCAACTTACAGGAGACTATTTACACTTATTTGAAAGTCAGTCAGACCTATTTGAAGATTCATGAAGTTCTGTCCGTGACATTAGGCCAAAAAATATGACCAGATCTAAAACAATGGTGATAAAAACGCTTAGGGGCACACTCGAAACAGAAATAAACCACAGCTTATAAATTGTTATGGCAGCTTTATCATTTAATTAAGGAACTTCGTTATATTAAACATTTTTTTTTTATTTTTTTTATTTTTATTTATTTGTAAAAGGTTAACCAGCAGTTGTTACAATGATACTTATAATACTAACACATGCAATACAAAAAAAATGTAATTGTACAACTATATAAAGGTAAACACAGCATGCAATTACATATTGTTTTACTAATATCTAAAGTTTAATAAAATAAAATAAGTGCTAATTTACTTGTATGCAGTTTAAGTGTTAGCCGTTAAATGATGAAATTTACTTGAGATTTGTTAAGGAATTATTTTGAAATTTATTTATCGAATCATAAAAGATATCCGTAACCATACTATAGTCGTTACAACGTAATTAGAAAAGAAATGTATGAATATATTTAAAATATATATTTATCTGTCTGGAATATAAGAGTCAAAACCATTTAACCTCATTAGATATATCTTTTTTAGATTTATGAAAAGTTTTTTTGCTCCCAAATTTTATTAGGTTTTGAAAATTTTACAATTATTTTAATATAGTTTCATATAAAGTTCTTATTTTGTTGGAAAAAAACTGAAAGAAAATTAAAATTGATAGTTCACATGAATGCCTCGATATACTTTACTAAATTATCGAGACACACCACAATAGACTTTGTAAGTATTAATTAAGTTCAAATCAAAAAAAATTAAATCAGCTTCACGCTGCATCCCGCTCACAGCAGGATAGGCATAGGAAACCTACTGTTAGGGCACGCCGTTCCACACTTTCCCCCGAACTCTAGAGAGATTGCGTGTTGAATGGTGGAACTCAACGCCGCACTTTGTCTCGACATCAAAGCGGAGACATGAAAATATAAATTTAAATAAATATTTAATTTCCTCGAGTGGGGATCAAACTCACAACCTGTCGATTTTACATTCTCACTTTGTGCCCCTGCACCACGACTGGCCTCAATGAAATTGAAATTTTCGTTATTCATTAATATTATCGTTGTATAAAAGAACGAGTCATACAAAAATTACATACATATATATATATATATATATATATATATATATATATATATATATATATATATATATATATATATATATTTAGGTTCTACACCTCAAAAAGTAAATACGTAACCCTTATAGGATAACTTTGGTTTTCGTCTATCCATCTGTCAAGATCCACCTGTCCATTTATCTCAAGATATGAACATTTCCGCATCGATTTTGCTGCATGTGGCAGAAAGGTTACAATACAAATAAAGGATTTTTTTTTAAAATTTATAGATCTTTACATTTAATACCAAATGAGTTCCCACAAACTAAAATTTGTCAATTTTTATAACATGAATATATTCCCGTTGACCTACAATCCTGAAATTGGTACAGAAGCCCCTGTGGGCGAGTCCGACTCGCACTTAACCTCTTTTTCTTAATATAAAGGCTGCCCATCAGCTTGACAGCGGCCGGCTGTAACGACGACTCGAATGTGTTCATTGTCGCTCGACTAATTGAGTTTAATATTTTGATACTCCATTTAACATAAACGTTTCCAGACTGTTAATCCCTTTAAAATCGTAGAAGAGAAATTGCCCTAAATTTTCGATGACCATTTCGAGAATAATATACTAATTAGATCTTAGTTTTTTTAATTACATGTCTGGAGGAAATAGTTTTGGAGTTATTTTTTTTTTCTTCACGCTGTATCCCGCATATAGCAGGATAGGCAGAGGGAATCAGGTTAAAACACTCCATCCTCCTCATTCTGCCCAATTTCGAGACATTGCTTGATTGCATAAGTTAGACTCACTAAGAGTTTAACTTATCAACACGCTTTGTCGTGTAACTCGAGTGAGGATATGAAAATAATTCAGTCTCCCGAATGGGAATCGAACCTATATGCGTCGGTACGCATTTACGTCAGTTACGCACGTTTAGTCAAATGTTGAGTAGGTGGACCACGATGGTCTCAGACTATAATATTTCACAGTTTTAATATTTAAACACACTAATGAATCGTTATTACGTATGACAATTTGAAAGTAACAGAAACGCGACAGAAACGTTTCGAATTTATTATTAAACTATTAAAGTCGAGTGAAATGTTTTGCATTTCTCATAAACAAAAGAATAAAATATTTTAAAAGTCAACTGTTAACAAATAATAAATAAAGCTTTGCTGAGCTTTTTATTTACAGATAAATATTATTTAACTGCTCTCGCACTTCGGTCACTATTCGTTGGGTCTTTGTAAGTTTACATTAAAAAGAATTTAAATTACTTAATAGTTCAAGTTTTAATATTATTATCTTTTATATTGAAATGCATCAGTCGCTTGCGTTGGAAAACCAAAGAAATGACTTATTAAATTTATTATAACACTTTTTAAACACAAGCGTGTGACTATAAACGCGACAGGTTGTGGGTTCTTGGGTTCACTAGAGGAAATTAAATGTTAAATATTTTTATTACTTTAATCTGGTGTGGAGGCAAAAACGTGGCGTTAAGTTCCGCTACTCAACACGCAATGTCTCCAGAAATCAGAATTCGGCGGAAAGTATGGAATGGAGTGCATTCACACCAGACGTGAACAGTTACGCATATAATAAATTTGTTTCGTGTTTAGAGTTTGCTTTACAAAGGTTTACTTTATACTTATTTAGAAGATATATTTACTTTATTTACCAACAAAATGTAAACTTAAACTACGTCGTACACTTTTACTAGTAATTCAAATTATCTAGTTTTATGAGATTGGTCCTATCTAATTATTAGTCCTACCAATATTAAATATTTAATTTCCTGGAATTCGAACCCACAACTTGTCACGTTTACAGTCACACTTTGTGCTCCTGCGCCATCACTGGCCTCGATTTGTTTATAATATTTTGTAAAGTGATTCATACATTAAGAATAAGTATTAAAATATCATATTGTTTACAAACAATATCTATATAATAAACTAGCGGCCCGCCCACGACTTCGCCCGCTTAAAATACATGATTATTGATTTAATAAGCAGAATTGATGGACAACTATAATGACTTCTAATATGATTTTTTTATTACTTTAATCTGTAATATTCTAATATGATTTTTTTACGACATTATCGTAATTTCTATAAGATTTTTTGATTGTTTCGAACTAAAAACTACGACCATCGTTGATATTTGATATTCATAAAATATACATAAAGCTAATTATTTATGATATGTATATATTTTTGTAACATTACGTTCTTTTTACCTATGTTATGTTTTTTAAAACTTTGTTAAATGTGCTGATGTCACTTAATAATTTATTGTACTGCTTCAGAAACAGCCTTATGTTATATTATTGATTTGGGTAAGGATTCATAATATTCTTTGTAAAATAACTGTAATAATTGCATATTAACTCCTGTACAGTTTTTAAATTAGTTACATATATTATTAGCTAAATGTACAATTGGTAAATATGTAGTTATTACAGAGTACACGTAGAAAGGATGTTTTTAGGATTTTTATATAGATTTATTTCTAACGAACGAACGCACCAAAAAATCTATGTATTTACTTGATATTTCTTTGAAGATCAAATCGTTCTTTATCTCTGTGTTGAATTAATTACGATTTAAACTGAACTGTTATGATTTATGAAGGTAATCTCCACTAAGAATTCAATTTTGTTTACTTTATTGTATAAAATATTGTATAATAGTGCTTCAAAAATATATATTTTTATCAACAGTCATATAACCAAGACGTTCCGAATGTCATTCTGTAGCTAGGAATCTTACCAGCGCGATTGCTATATAACATTCGCAGGCAAACTAATGCCTTGAGTTCATTCAAATGACGATCATCTTTTTTTAATGAACCGATTTTGATGAAACAAACTTTAATAGTTAAGTTAAGTTAAAACAAAGCTATTGGTGAAAGTTTTAAGTAAAACGGTTCAGTACTTTCAGAGAAAAATGTGACCATACATATGACAGGCAGACACAAAAAATTCAAAAAAAATCTTTTTGCTTCCTATTATTCTCTTTAAGTGTCCCTCTATCCATTTCAGTCAAAATTACTAAATGTACAGACAAAATAATTTTACTGTCTTAATTATATATAGAGATAACTGTCAATCCCATTGTAACTCTTTGATTCTCTACTTGTGAAACTGAATTTGCAATATTTCTATACGGCACCGAATGACACACGAATCAAATCAAACTTCCGCGGAATTTCCGGCCCCCGAGACGCCGCGCTCTCACATCACACCCTTCCACACACTCGAACCTCGTTCAGTATTTTATAGCAAATTTCTTAAGGTTCCATCTCTTACATTGAGATAGCTTGACTTCTTTTAAAATATTGAATTTAATATTATATAAACGAGAAAAGGATATTCGTATGATATCCGCCACATTCCTCTCGAAAATTTATCTGTGATTTGGAGCAGACTTCCCGAATGGCTCGACTTCAAGGGCATTCTAAATACTGGAAAACTTTTACGTTATGTCATTACTTGAGTGCTTCATCCCAAGAAATAATTTAATACACTTCAATAAGCTTTATAGCGACTTGAGTCTGTGTAAGACGGCTTGTGTAGATAGAAGATGAATAAAAGTATTTAAAACAAGCGCGAGTCGAGCTCGCCTGCCGAGGGTTCCTTACAAAAATTGGAGTATTTTCTGAATTTCAAGCTTAGCTTAGCCAGAGCTCTTTCATCCTATAACTAACTTGAACTAGCGGCTTTATTTATACCAAATTTTGCCACCTTTTAAGGCTTTTAGTTTTTTAGGATTTAACTACAAATGTATGGTTTTGAATACCTGTAGATACTCACTGCCAAAATTTATAACTCTAGGTCAACTGGAGGTTCCTTATTAATTTGATTTCCTTTATAGTGTGGAAATACGCGTTTTTTGCTATTTAAGGCTGTTATTTTTTATTATATTTTTTTAGGATTTAACTACAAATGTATTAATGTAGTTTTCAGATTTTTTCCTGAACAAGTATTAGTGTAAATGTCAGCACCCAAATTTCATACCTGTAAATGTCAGCTCCCAAATTTCATAATTCCAGATCAACCAAAAGTACCCTATGAAATTTGTTTCCCTTAATAGTGTCGAAATACGCATTTTTTTTTATATAAACGTCCATTTTTTTTTAAGTAAATGTAGAAGTTAGTTAGGATATTACGAGGCCACCGTATGAGTTATGGCTTGAATTTCAACTAGATATCTCCAAGCGTTCCTTCGATAAAGGGTCTTGACAGACAGACAGACAGACAGACGGACGGACGGGTTCTCTCATCGTATAGGGGCTTTTTTTTAAAAAAAGTACGGCACCCTAAAAATGGAAAAATATTTATTTTTTATTTTTTTATATCTTTACTTTATCCACGATTTAGGCCGTTGTCGCGGCTCAGGGAAAGTGAGGAACAGCAATGTTTTAATGGGAACGGAGTGTCTAATACCAGGTTCCTACCCAATGTATGCAGGATACAGCGTGGAGCTACAATAAAGAAATATTTCGCAAATACCCATTCGATCGTTAACTGTATGTCTGCAAGGTAGTAAGTAGGTCCTCGTGACAACGTGTCTACGTACTAAATACGAGTATGTCATTACTATTTACATAACGACGCATTATGCATACAGCTTATAATGCATTCATAGACATTACCATGAAACCTCCCGTCACCTACAAAAGCGAGTAACTCCTGAGGGACGCGGTGTCACTTCGAGCGTGGATATTGCGTTCGGGATATAAAGTGTGTATATTTTTCGCAATTTGTTGTTATAAAATTTTCAATAATTCAAAAAATCACGCTGTATCCCGTAGCAAAGTAAAAAGAGGGAACCTAGTGTTGAGACAATTCCCACTTTAAGCCAAGTTTTCGAATCATTGCGTTTAAGAGACGGAACTCAACGCCGCGTTTTGACTTACCAGATATGTAATTTTACGTCTTAAAGTCGACACAAACCTAATGGCGAACGACGGATAGCTTTATATAAAACGCTATTTCATACTATTAAATTGTCTTGTCATTGTACTTTTTATGCAAATTCAAGACACTGTATGTTGAGTGGTGTAACTTTATGTATTTAATTGAGCGAGGATTGAACGAAAACTCAACCATTGTGTTGACATTCAGATCACCAATCTTTATTCACCAATTAATCTACAACTACTACAATAACAAAGTAATTAATTTAATTGATTTCACGTCAAAGCATATTTATGTTCATAAAGCTGAAAATAGGCTAAAACATAATTATCTAATTTTTTTAATATTTTTTTTTAATTAGCTTCACGCTGTATCCCGCACACAGCAGGGTAGGCAGAGGGAACCTAGTGTTAAGACCCTCCGTTCCCCACTTTCTGCCGAATTTTGGAGGCATTGCGTGTTGAGTGGCAGAACTCGACGCCGCGCTTTGCCTCGACACTAGAGCGAAGAAATGGAAATATAAATTTAAGTAAATATTTCATCTCCTCGAGTGGGGATCGAACCCATAACCAGTCGATTTTACAGTCACACCCTGTGCCACTGCGCCACGACTGGCCTCGACATGATTATCTATAATCCTATATAAGCGCTATCATTGTAACAACGCCATATTAGAGGTGAGTACAGTATTAGTAGTTATTACACCTGAATTTAACATCAAAGGGTGTCCAGTGACGTCAAAAAACAGACCTCTGACAGATGACCCGCACTCCACAATCATTATGCGTTTCGCGTCATGTCATAGTCTACACGCAGAAGCAAGACCTATTTGGTTTTGTTATACCGCAATGTGAAATTTTGAATTATTCTTGTATGTTTCGGAATATCTAAAATCTATTTGTAATTCAGTTTTTTTTCAGCTTTACGCTGTATCCCGTATTTAGCAGGGTAGGTAAAAGGAACCTAGTGTTAAGATAGTCTGATTCTACTTTCCGCTGAATTCTGGAAGTATTGCTCTCTGCACCAGAGCGAAGAAATGAAAATATTAAATATTTCATTTCCTAGAGTGGAAATCGAACCCACAACCTATTATTATTACATTTACAGTCACACGCTTGATCCCTGCGCCGCGACTTTTTGCTAAATTAAAACTTTAAGATCCAAGCCCACATTACCCGCAGTGTATATCACACGTTAAATCACAAATGTTAAAGTAGTTTACGCAACGGACGAAATCTTATAGCAAATGTGTCTCGACGTATTATATACTCGCTCCGGTAACACGACCAAGCGTGATAATGAGTTAGAGCCACTAAACAAGGAATGTCTCGAAAACTTCGGCAGAATGAGAACGGAGTGTTTTAACACTAGATTTCCTCTACCTATTCTGCTATATGCGGGGTACAACGTGAAGATTAAAAAAAAACTTCAAAATTGTTTACACTAGATACATTAATTTAAAAAAAAACTAATTCGTATATTAGTCTCGAAATTGTCATCGAAAATTTAGAGCAATTTCTCTCCTACGATTTTTAAGGGATTAAGAGTCAGGAAACGTTTATGTTACATGGAGTAACAAAATATTAGACTCAATAAGTCGAGCGACAATGAACACATTCGAATCGTCGTTACAGCCGGCCGCTATCAAGCTGATGGGCAGCCTTTACATTAAGAAAAACCAGATAAGTGCGAGTCGGATTAACCCACCATACCAATTTCAGGATTATTCAGTAGATCAATGGGATACATACTATAAAAATTGACAAACTCAAGTTTGCGTGCATTTGCACTTATTTCGTATGAAATGACTTTTTTCTTTATATAATAGGTCGGGGCAAAAGTATTTTCGTATTTTGAATGTATTATTAGAAACCAAACTTCTTTGGCTGTACTTAATGTAACTGAAATTCGGTACATTTTAAAGTTTTATTAAAAAAAAGGTCACACAGGAATAAAATTTGTGAGGTTTACGGACCTAATGCGGTATCAATAAGAGTAGCACAAATGTGGTTCAAGCGTTTCAAATCTGGAAATTTTAGTGTGAAAGATGAGGTTCGCTCTGGACGTCACTGCTTTTTTTTGCCACTGTGTAAAACTATCGATTCTGACCTCATTGTCATTAACTAATGAGGTTAAAAAAAGCAATTGAGAAAAACCAGCCGGAGCTGGCGAATAAGAAGGGCGTGATGTTTCACATGACAGCGCCAGACCGCACTCATCCATGGCCACGCACATAGTCATCTGTTTCGGTCATTGCAGAACTCTTCAGGAAGCATAAAGCTAACCTCAAAAGAATACTGTGAATACTACCTGCCAGATTTTGTAATAAAAATCTAAAAATTTCTACAGCTATGTGATCATGGCAATACCCATATAAAAAATTCTACCTAAAAAAAATATTTTCCTTTGTATGAAAAACATAAAAACTAACAAACTAACAAACTGACAAACTAACAAACTGCCAAACTGACAAACTGACAAACTAACAAACTAACAAAATAACAAACTAATATTTTTTCCGTGATCATGTGGAGGGAAAAGCTCTGATCCATACACCCTCTTCCAAAGTCAAAGTCAAAGTCAAAGTCAAATAATTTTATTCAAAATAAGAAGTTACATGCTTCATTTTTTGAACGTCAAATAATTTACCACCAGTTCACTAAAGTTAATGCCTCAGACCTGAGAAGAACCGGCGTAAGAAACTCAGCGGGACTTTTTTTTTTTTTTCCAAATCTAAAGCTTCCTTGGGCCTCCCATAAAGCCTTTCAGATCTCTCTTGCATTCTTCTCGATAATATTTTAACATAAACTTTACTGCCCAAGCTAATCAAACTGATAGACCTATGGCTTCTGCAGTCTATCTGTGAACCTTTGCTTTTTTACAAAGGCATGATGACTGCACCTCGCCAATCATCTGGGATCTCCTTTGATTTCCAGCATACATAGTACAACGACCAGAACAAGTTCAAGACCATATTTGTTCATCTCGGCAGTAGCTCTATCTGCTCCCGCTGCTTTACCACATTTCAGACTTCGTATTGCACTCTCAATTTCTTTTATATTGATTTCGCCATCAGCTACATCAAGAATCACTCGCCAGAAAATCTTCGTGTTTTCCCTGAAGTTGTTCGTTAACCTTTTATCTCTTTCATTCCCTGCCCTTTCACGATTCATCTTTATCAGTCAATCTTATTCTATCCACAACGAGTGCGCTGTTCTCAGACCAGAACCCCTAAATACTCGCGTGTCCATAACTTGGCTCCGAATACGCTCTTACACTGGGAATAAATCAATCATACTTTTTTCTTCCGCTTGCTCCCATGTATTCATGTAAATTTGTTTGTGGTCAAATATCGTGTAACGGCTAACAATTCAATCACGAACTTAGTTCAAATATTATTTTAATTTAAGGTAACGTATTTAATAATTACTTAGGTTCAGTTGTTTTGAATTAAAGTGTATTTTATGCCTTTTATTTATTTTGTGACTTTCCGAACAGCAGTTTGTGGCAGGTTATCGAATTATTAATAAATTATTTTTTTTCAGTCTCACGCTATGTCCCACGCATGTCCTAAAGTAGGCAGTGGGAGCATAATGTTAAGAAACTTTACTTGGTAATTTCCACCGAATTCTGGAGGCATTTTATATTGAGTGGCGTAACTCAACGCCGCGCTTTGCGTCGACACCAGACCGAAGAGAAATAAAAATATATATTTAAATAAATACACAACTATTCTTGTTTACAGTCACACTTTGTGTCCCTGCGCCATACGACTGGCCTCATTGGTCAATATTATTAATAAATTCGGCTAAAATAATATACTTTAATACTTTAAAGTTTCAAAAGTTACTGAATTTACCTTCATCATCAAATTATATTTTTTGTTAAACAATAAAAAGAGGTAAATTTACTATTTTATACTTTTTTCAAGTAGAAAAAGTTAATCATTCAGAACTTTTTAATATAAGAGACATGATTTTGTTGTGTAATGGTTCATTCATTACCATGAATGAACCATTACACAACAAAATCATGTCTCTTATATTAAAAAGTTTTTAATTATATTAAAAAGTAGTTCATCAGCACTCATTTAGATAATCTGTAAATTAAACTATATTATACTTATTTTATAAAAATAAATTAAATCAGCTTCACGCTGTAACCCACACACAGCAGGGTAGGCAGAGGGTAGTTCTATTCGAATCATTGGGGACCCAATGATCTGTGAAAGGCTTGATACTTTGGCTTTGCGTAGAGACGTCTCCTTGCTGTGCGTTCTGTACCGCATTTATTATGGGGAGTGTTCTGAAGAACTGTTTGACCTTTTACCTGCCGCCAAATCTACTAACCGCACAGTACGTCACAAGCTAATATACACACCACTTGGATACGTCGCAATCCACTACTGTGGAGGCATTGCGTGTTGAGTGGCAGAACTCAATGCCGCACTTTGCCTCGACACCAGAGCGACGAAATGGAAATATAAATTTAAGTAAATATTTTATCTCCTCGAGTGGGGATCGAACCCACAACCAGTCGATTTTACAGTCACACTTCGTACCGCTGCGCCACGACTGGCCTCTCTTCTTTGTTCTGATTTGATTTTGATTTTTAATAAGTCTGTTTTTCCTTTTCAATATAATTACCCTTAAGCTGAATACATTTGTTAGATCTATGAATTATTTTTTCTAAACCGTCGAAATAATATTTTTTTTCTTTCGCCTTATAATGTTCCAAAATTGCCTCCTTTACCTCATAGTCGTCGGAAAATTTCCTTCCCCGTAAGTCTTTTTTTAAATTGGGGAACAAATGAAAATCACTAGGGGCCAGGTCTGGACTGTAAGGTGAGTGGATTAGTAATTCGAAGCCGTGCGTGTGGATAGCGGCCATTGCAAGAGCAACACACCCTTAGCGAACTTTCCTCGACGTTTTTCGTTGATGGCCTCCTTTAATTTGTTTAGTATCGATGCGTAGTATTCTCCGGTTGTGTTTCTTCCCTTTTCTTTGTAATCAATCAATATTAACCCCTCACAATCCCAAAAAACAGTAGCCATAAACTTTCCAGCCGATTGTGACACCTTGAATTTCTTTGGGGGTAGTGTGCCTTTTTTATGCCATTGCATGGACTCCTGTTTTGACTCAGGCTCAAAGTGATGGACCCATATTTCATCTCCAGTAATAATCCGTTCAAAAATCTGTGCCGGTTCATCTCCACACAACTCCAAAAATTGCTTTGAAGCATCGACGCACTGCTGTCTCTGAAGCGGTGTGAGCATTTTTGGTACCCATCTTGAACTGACTTTTGACATACCCAGATGGTCATGTAGGATCCGCAGAATGGTGGTATCTGATACTCCTATTTTTTCTTCAAACGGACGTCCTCCAGTAAAATTTTTTCCATTTTTTCGATGATGTCTGATGTGGTGGCCTCAACTGGCCATTCAGAGCGGGGGTCGTCTTCAATCGACTCTCGACCATGTTTAAAAAGACCATGCCACTTATAAATCATGGATTTACCATGGCAATCCACCCCATAAGCGGCTTGCGTTTCATTTAAAATGGTTTGGCCATTCTTTCCTTGCTTGGTAAGGAATTTTATCACGGCACTGTGTTCAATCTTCTCCATAGTTTCAGTTTTCTTCCGGATTGACTTGTTTAGCAGGCGAGTGTTCGTAAACGAACGACGCAATAAGGCTGAAACTCTATTTATATACTAATGATGACTCCCCAAGTAGTATGAGCGACCCTACCCCACTCCATCCCCTCCATTCCACGAACTTTTGGACCTCCCCGTGTAACTGAAGTAAACAAGTCGGGCCGTTTCTACGTCAGTTATTGATCAATTTTTTTTGACCGCAAAAGCTGCTGAGCTAAGCCATCAACTCCCTACTGTAATTTAGAGTCTATGGTGATACCGATAAATACCGTAGTATCGACATTTCTTGAGAATATGAAGTTTCCAATTCAGGAAGCAATCAACTGTAAGGTCAAGGCCATAAACGCAGTATCATCTGCATACGCAATAATGTTACAATTTGGTAATGATGTGGTGCACAAGCTATTAATATATAAAAGGAATAGGGTAGGTCCCAGGACACTGCCATATGGTACCTCAAAAGAGATTGCAGTACTGTCACTTATGTACTGGTTAATTTTCGTGCATTGCGAGCGAATTGATAAATATGAGCGAAAGATTCCCAGAGTGTTGCCACGTATTCCGATACTTTCCATTTTGTTAATTAATAGTGGCACAGAAACGATATCAAAAGCCTTTGATAAATCGAGACATACGCCGATCACTTGTGATGCATTGTCCATTTTCTCAACTACTGTTTCAGTAAGCAGTAGTGCAGCATCTTCCGTCGATTTACCCTTGATAAAACCAAACTGGTTATCAGCAATAATGTCATTGTGTTGCAGATAATTTAAAGTCTCTTATTCAAAAGCTTTTCTAAAATTTTTGACAGAACCGAGAGAATTGATATTGGTCTATAATTGACCACACTGTCTTTTTCGCCGGACTTATAGATAGGATGAACCTGAGCTCGCTTAAACATATCAGGAAAAACGCAAGTTGATAAGCATAAATTAAAAATATGCATAAGAACAGGAGTTAAATAAATACTGGCCTTTTTATAATAGAAGTAGGAATGCCGTCTGTTCCAGTAGCAGAGTCATCTTTTAAGCTTGCAATAATAGCCTGAATTTCGTTAATATCAGTATCGTACAGCGCCATGGAGTCCTTTGAAACGGAAGACTGGGAGTTATATGTATTTGGCAAGCTATGTTGGCATGTTGGCATATGATGCACCAATGGCAGTGAAATAATTGTTTACGACATTTACGGATACGTAAGGATCACGGCGCAGATCGAGTAAAGGTGTAGAGGTAGGTGAGGGCTTTTTGTAGCAAACAATTTTATTAATAGTGTTCCACGTTTTGGATTGTTTTGTATTATTGAAATTAGTTTTTCCATACGCTGCTTTAATTTTTTTAACAAATTATTACAAAAATTCCGATATTTGGTGTATGTTATACGTAGAATTACATTAGTTGGAATTTTGATCTTTTTATGTAATTTATCACGTTGTCTAATGCTCCTAACCAGTCCTGGAGTCAGCCATGGTTTGAGTGTACGTTTTCGATGCGAAATTTTTATTTGTTAAATATACAAGTGAAGTCTATGTTCAAAAGTGTTTGTAGACACATAATGAATTTTAGTAAAGGTTTTTCTTAAAGAATAAGTTTTTAAATTGCATTGTAGACAAACAGCTAAAGGCGCGTGGTCCGTTATGTAGGAGTCTAGGATATAAGTAGCAGCAAATTTATTCGATCTCAGCATCACATGATCAAGACAGCTCTCATTACGTGTGGGAAAGGAGTGAGCACTAGAAAACTCATGGAAAGCTAACAGGTCCAAGTATTTACCACTATTAAAGTCGGAATTGGTTGATGCAATGTTTATATTTATGTCACCAATTACAGCTACAGAGTTAACGAGCCTAAGGTCAAGGAGACATGAATCGAGGCTATCACAAAAATTGACTATATTGCTCGTCGTACTCATCGTTGTGTCGTAAAACAAGACAGCCAGCGCCAGATAAGAAAACATTAGAAGTTGAGTGCTTTATGTCTGATTTGACCATCGTTTTGATTGTGGTAATCTGAACTGTATAAGATGTAACCATGAAAGCTGGGTACAATAGTAGTTGTGGAAAGCCAACATTCTGTTAGGATCAGTATATCACATTGAATGCGTAGTCTCTTAAGTAATACAGTCAGGGCATCAAAATTACAACTTACGCTACGAATATTGGTATACATTACTGTTAAGGCGTTACGGCTTATGTTAATATGATGAATTAATTTTTCTGGAAAACTAATCATGGAATCAGACACTTGGGCAGTGTCAATATCATTACATATATTATTTAACGGAAACATAGTGACATAAGGGTTTATTAGGGCATTTCTTTAGTGAAAACAAGCTATTTGTATTATCATGAATGAGAACGTGGCAGAAACTATATAAATAATTTACGAATGAGGGCCTGTATTTTGTATGTGTGATTTGAAGAATGGTGTGAATTGGTGTTATAAACGTAGTGGTAAATAATGTGTAATTATGATCGTTAACAAAAAGTGGTAATTTACTAAAAGATAAAAATAAGTAATAAATTAATGAATTATGATTATCGTAACGTGAAAAATCAAAGTCCATGCAAAACAAAAAACATAACAAGATTTTAAGGTCATATAGTCACAGCTTATGTGAGGGCGAAGAAAGAAGATGATCCAGGTCTTTATCAGTGTCGATTCGATGACACTGAGGACAGACATGCGGAGGATAACTATGCCATGGGCAGTCCAACAAAACTTTTAGCCGTGTTTCTTACTCAATTCACGGGCAGAATAAAATATTTTTCTTGCTTTATCAGTCAGGCACTAGTTAATGTAAACAGGCTTAGATTCTCCTTCAAGTTTAAGATGTAATGTATTTAATTTGTTTTTATTGCGGTTATACGCTTTCACAGCGGCCAATATTTTGTCTTTAATTAAAATTGAGTAAAAGTCCGCAATTTTTATTTCAATACAAGTCTGTTTATGCGATCTTTCGAGGTTTTCCACTTTTATTTCTAAGTATTTTATGTAAGATAAATGTGATATTTTTAAAATCCATAGATTTTATGATGTCGCTATTTTGGCTCTGAATATCTTTAATGCTTTCTTGTACAGTATTCTGTTGATTCTTCAAGATTTCAAAAGATTTCTCATTTCAAGCATAAGGGCTGATATCTCATCGTCATGTTGGCGCTTGCGGGCCCGTGGTCTAATAGATACATTGCTTAAATCTTCATTGTCAGTGTCCGTAACTGCTGAGCTTTGATTTGTATCAGAGTTTGGTATGTTAAGCTTGTCTCTAGAATTAGGAGAAGCCTTCTTGGGTGGCATTTTAATATAAAAATATAATTTTCAAGTTACTAATAAAACTGTTCCGAGAGACAATGTACTACAGTTAGGACGTGAGACGCTTCTGTTTAATTATTCATTGACATGCAACGTATGAGCAGACCACGGAGCTTTCGCACTGCAATATAATTCTTATGCGTACCGCGGACCCGTGTGAATTGCGTGGATTGGCCGCAGTATAACTTGTCAGCTGTTGAGGATTGAATAAAAAATTTATTTGCAACTTACAAGTGTAAATTCACTTATTCCTGTATTGTTTTAGTATTTAAAGCACAAATTCACTTCACTATAGGTACAAAAACACTTTAAAGTCATTTTGTTAGAAAATATTCCCCAGTTGTAATAAATAATTATTTTTAAACCTCAGAGACAAAAAGATGTTATGGCACGAGTTTAATCGCCGGGGCAAAGATAAAAATATAATATTATTTGAACAGAATTTATTACTAATAATGACCAATGAGGCCAGTCGTGTGGCGCAGGGGCAAAGTGTGACTGTAAACGAGAATGGTTGTGTATTGTTGGGTATTTATTTAAATGTATATTTTTATTTCTCTTTGGTCTGATGTCGAAGTAATGCGCGGCGTTGAGTTACGTCACTCAATATACAATGCCCCCCGAATTCAGTGGAAAGAGGCAAGTAAAGTTTCTTAATATTATGCTCCCACTGCCTACTTTATGACATGCGGGATATAGCGTGAAGCTGAAAAAATTTTTTTTATTAATAATTTGATAACCTGTGACAAACTGCTGTGTGAAGTGTTCTGAAAGTGTTCTGAAAGTCAAATAAGTAAAATGTTGATGCGTAGAATACACTTTAATTGAAAACAACTAAACCTAAGGAATTATTAAATACGTTACATTTAATTTAATGAATATGTGAACCGCTAAGTTCTTGATGGAATTACTAAACTATAAGTAATAGTAAGTAGTAGTAGTAGTTATAGTAAGGTTAATTAGAATTAATTTTGTCCGTGAGTATATGCATTATTATTTCATTCCTATGCAAGTATTGGCCTGATTTCCCTCTGGATGTTCTATATGACATTGTATCGATTCTCGTATATTCCATCAATTGCATGAAGTTTTATCAAATTATTTAATTTTCCACGCATGACGTAAAATGTACTGACGGAAGAATATTATTATGTACATATTTGAAATGAATATCTAAAATAAATAGGCTTTGTTTATGCAAATCAATATAAACAAGGCTTGTTTGTCTTTTAAATCACAACAATAGGTCTGTATAAAATAAATCAACATCATAACGTAATATTTAGGTATTGTATGGAAAATGAATAATAATAAAAGGCTGTATTGGAAATTTTGTGGATCCTCTTTTCTTCGTATTGACAAAGATATATTTGTTTAGTTGTAGCGGTATTTGTTTTAATTATAAATTTTATGTAATTTAACATATTACATATTTTGTGGTGTTGAGAACAACAATGCTCCAACAAACAATGCACTAAATCAAATATAATAATTATCTAGGAAAATTTCAAAAGTGGGAAAACAACTACGGGACTTAAACACGCCGGAACACATGTTTAATAAAGGAATTATTTGTAAGTTGCAATGTTCTCTCATACTTGTGGATCTAAACAATTACAGTTCGTTAGAGCCAGCAGCAGCTCTCGTAAAGGAAATCCATTGTTTTTGTGCACCAAGTATGTGTGTTGCTACTGCGAGAGCGTTACTTTGCGCGCTGTTGAATTGTAGCGATAG
>DWLH01000679.1:0-17579 GCA_018249795.1 Heliconius telesiphe telesiphe
GTGACTTGGTTATATATAAATATAACCGTAGAGAAATATTTCAACATGGAAAAATATATAGTAAAGTAAAGATAAATATTTTTTTCTACAAAGCGAGAAAGCAAATAACAGGAAAACCAAAACACAAACATACATATATTGTATTCTTTATTTTTATTACTTGACTTACATTCCCTGCGATCACTATAACTTAGTACGAGATGTCGCTTCAAAACTTCCATCCTTGTCTTTTTGTATGAAAAAAAAGGGGACCAAAAATGGTAATATCCATAGAACATTTCACCACAGGCTCAACCACGATCAAAAAGTGTATTTATAGGGTTAAGATGTTGTAAGTTTATCACATTATTGAAACGCCGGAAGGCATAAGAGGGACGCTCTTCATAGCGAAATTTGATTTCCGGTAAAAATAAATAAGTAATGCAAAATATTTAGGCAGTATTTTGAGTATTTTCGGGTATTTTTCTCAATTATAGTTCTAAATAGAATTAGCAATATAGTGTCAAACTGTAAATGCGACGGTTGTGGGTTCGTTTCCTAATCGTGGAAATGAATTATTATTTTAGTTAGAATACGATAAGGATTTTTTTTAAATATAAAAATAGCCTTCATCCTCGCCCGTATGGTTCCATGTAAATAACTTGAATTATGTATGTCACAGGACACAATCTAAGTACCCAAGATAGCTCTGATTGCAGGTACAGCGGGTAATATCGAATGATCGAAATTATTATCGTTATGTAAAATAACCTATATAAATAGACTATTTCTCAAAATATCTTTAAATTCCAATCAGTAGTTCCTGAGATGAGCGCGTTCAACCCAAACTCTTCAGTTTATAATATTGGTTATAGAATTATTACCACAAGTGGAATTTTGAACTCATTACTATCACGCTTACAACGTCACGATGACGATAGAAATTTTAACCACAAAATTAATTTTATTCAAGAAGGGAAAGCAGAGGGAACAGTGTATGGTGTGTGTGTGTGAGTGTTAATACTCCGTTTCATTTCTTGGTATTGCGTGTTCAGTGGCGGAACTCAACGCCGGGCTTTGGTGCTAAGGCGAAGAAATTAAAATATTAATGTTATACATAATAATTTATTTCCCCGAGTGGGGATCGAACCCACAACCTGTCACGTTTACAGTCACACATTTGCGCCTCTGCGCCACGGTGGCCTTAAAGATTTTAATTCGAAAATTTCGCCTTAAGATGTGATTTTCCATAAAGGGACAAGTTTAACGGCGCGGCAAAAGAAGAAAAACATTTTGTTATTCTTAATTTTCCGGCGTAATGTGAGGGCTAATGATATAAGTAGATTCTTTGATGTTGCTTTTATATATTATAGATATATGTAGGTTGATGGAAGGAGCCAAGTATTTTTATGTTATACATATATGGACGCCGTAGTGGCTCAGTGGGATAGTTTCTAAACGCTATAGTTGTAAGTTTAAATTCCAATGTAATGTCTCAAAAATCAATGGAAAGGAGGAACAGAGTTTCTTAACACTTTCATTCTGCTGACTCTACTATGTGGAAAAAATTAAACTGTTTTTTTAAATAAAATATAACAAATGTTTTTATACGTTTTACTTTTTAAAAAATACTAAGTTCGATAGATTAGTACTAAGATCGTAATTTTATTTTGACGGTGGATGCTGTTCAAGTTTTGCAACCTTTACAAAGGCTTATTATATTATTATCACAAATACTCTAACCAATTTAAAAAAAATCAATTGATTTAATCAATTCTTCTCTTGAAATTTAAACATGATGTAGTTATATAATATTCGTCATTTAACTCATAAATTAAAAAAATAGCGTCACGCTATATCGCGTATGTAGGGGAAACCCAGTGTTAAAACACTCTGCTCCCATCTTTACGGCCAATTTTTAATATATTACGTGTTGAGTAGCAGAATTCAACGCCGTGAGAATTGAGAATTGAATTGTTTATAGTTAGACGATCATGTCAAAAACAAAAAAATCACATTTTCTTATGAAAAATAACTCCAAAACATACTATATAAAAGTTAATAAAATAATTAACCAAGGTACAAAACTTTCATACATCCACATCAAGCCCCGTCCAAGCTTCAAAAGTTCAGTCGTGCCGTCACCGCCGTAGCGGTGTATCGTGTTGTGTGGACTTTACGTACAATCCACGTAGTTTTAACGTTGATGATATTATCATTTATATCCGGTTCGTATTTTATAATATTATTATATTAATAATAATTTAAGTTAAAAAACCCATATACTTTAAAGTTATTTTTATAAGTTTTTGGGTATTTTTTTGTAATTATTTGTGGCGAAAATTTAAATTGTTTGTTTAATTTAATTAACCCTACAGTGTATTTTACGTGGATTTTTTAGTCATTCCAGTGCACTCTGCAAGTCACACCAAGTGCTACTTCAAATTTACAGTGAGATTCACTCGAGTTATTTTAATGTTTTTGTTTGTTAGTTTATTATTATGTGAAAATATTCGTTGAAACTAAATGTAGTACAGAAATCAGCTTCACGCTGTATCCCGCACTTAGCAGGGTAGGCAGAAGGAAGAAAAAGACACTCTGTTTCTAACTTTCCGCCGAATTCTGGAGGTATTGCGTTTGAGTGTTGGTGTAACTGAACGCTGCACTTTGATTTCGACACGAGAGTAAAGAAATGAAAATACATATTTTTGAAGTGACTACAAGACAAGACAACAAGTCGTGTATATTCTAATTACAAGTAAGTATAATAATTAATTACTATAATAAATCTTAATATCGGATTTCGTTAAATGAAGAAGTTTAGTTAAGCTTTAAATATCCCGAGGGTAATTTAAGTTTAGTAATAAAGATACTTCAGCGTAAAATATTAAAGGTAAAAGGATGTACTTTTAATATCTTTTTGTTTGATAGTAAAAATTAAGGTCTAGGGGAATCCTAATAAGCCTATAAAATAGTAATGAATCTGCTTCACGCTGTATCCCGCACACAGCAGGCTAGGCAGAGGCAATCTAGTGTTAAGAGACTTCGTTTCCCACTATCCGCCGAATTTTTCGAGGCATGGCGTGTTGAGTGACGGAACTCAACGAAGAAATGAAAATATTAATAAATAATAGTTAATTTCCTCGAGTGGGGATCGAACCCATAACCATCGCGTTACAGTCACTCTCGTGTGCCCCTGCGCCATGAAGGCCTCAAACTTTTTATTTGATAGTAAAAATTAAGGTAAAGGTGCCCGTCTAGAGGAAACGTAATAAGCCTATAAAATAGTAATATAAAGTTATTTATTGATCTTCCAAACATATTTGAAGAGGGTCTAAGTGCTTTTTATTTAATGTCAATATAAGTGTCGGTTTTTCTTTTGAAATTGTCGTCTTTGTTTCTGGTGTATAAATGTTTTGATTTGTTTTGCTATTTAATTGACTAGATGGTCGTCGCTCGTATCTTTTTTTAAATAAACTTCAAGATGTGAACTTATTTCTTCTCTTAGGCTGCTACAAAATATGCATTTTTTTAAGGCTATTGTTTTTGGCTATGCTTTGTCTGACGGAAGAGTAACTTAGGTCTGAAGATACTTGGTATTTTTTTTAATTAAAAAACTGATAACTTAATAGATGTTTTGTCTATATACTTTTTTCCATATCGTTATTATTATTATTATTTCTTTTCTTATGACTTATGAGATATATATTTTAAATATATATTTTTGTTACTAAGTTGAAGTTTATGTTGTGTAATGTGTCCTATGTATTCCCAAATCCATAGGTGTGTATGTTTGTAAATAAAAATATAAATTTTATACAAAGATACTTTATATATTTATATTTTATAATTATTTCGTGATCGTCTGATAGGGTTAGAAAAATAAATAAATTCATAAAAATAAATAAATCAATACTGCGTTTTCTGGTATTATTGGAAGCAATTAACGCTGAGTAATTTTACACTTGTCTAGCAATAGAATCTACTATCATCATTATAGTAGACGCTTGCTAATTATGAGTAATATAGATATATATAGCTGAAGTGTTTGAATTTTTGCACGCTCTAAGGTCAGGAATTACTTTTTCTTCTAAATCCTTTGTGTTGTCAATTTATTTAGTATTTATCTAAAACCAAAATAAATCAGCTTCACGTTGTATCCCGCACACAGCAGTGTAGGCAGAGGGAACCTAGTGCTAAGACACTCCGTTCCCCACTTTCTGAATTCTGAAGGCGTTAGCATGGCATATAGAACACCAGAGCGAAGAAATGGAACTATAAATTTAAGTAAATATTTCATCAACTCGAGTGGGGATCGAACCCACAACCAGTCGGTTTTACAGTCACACTTTGTGCCTCTGCGTCATGACTGGCTAGTATTTATCTAGAAAAATATATAATACTTTTCGTAAAACTACAGGTTATCTAATTAATCAAATTGCCCATAAATTTCTAAAACGTATTTAATTTAACTTTTCCCCGCTTTTTATCTTAAGCAATGTGTACTTATTTTAATAAAAAAAAACTGTTCAAAGAGTGCAACTAAGTGGCATAGGAGTTAAAGTAGATGATGTGAAGGTAACATAAAACAAGGCGCAGGTATTGATCACCACTATGAAATAAAAATTATAGTCGATTCTCCTCGGAGCATGAAGAAGAAAATGCTTAGGTGGTTTGCGAACGTCGAGCGAATGCGTGATGAAAGAATAGCAAAAAAAGATTTATTGAAGAAACGTGAGTGGTTAGAGTGGCACAGTTAGATCTCGGTTGACCTTCGAAAACTCAGTATCGATGATACTGGAGGAAAGTCGCTTGAAAAGCATGAAGAGGTTAATGACATGGGATGAGATGAAAGAGGTAGAGAGGTATGCAGAGAAGTTCCAAGCGTTTGGCGCTCCGTTCTCTCTGGCTACTCCGCTAGGGATAAAGAGTGAAGCTAAAAAAAGAAGTAACTTTAAAACTTTTTTACCTTTCGCAATTTAGTATTATTTTGTTATGTAAATTTTCATAACACTCTAAATGATTATGTACGTGTAACATCCGGTAAATCCATAACAATATATATATATATATATATATATATATATATATATATATATATATATATATATATATATATATATATATATATCAGCTACACGTTGTATCCCGCACACGGCAGGGTAGGCAGAAGGAACCTAGTGTTAAGACACTCTGTTCCCCACTTTCTGCCGAATTCTGGAGCCATTGCCTGTTGAGTGGCAGAACTCAACGCCGCGCTTAACCTCGACACCAGAGCAAAGAAAATGGAAATATAAATTTAAGTAAATATTTCATCTCCTCGAGTGGGGTTCGAACCCACAACCAGTCGGTTTTACAGTCACACTTCGTGCCGCTGCCCCACAACTGGCCTCACAAAAAAATATTAAAATATAAGTAATAATATAAATTAAATATTGTTTTTCATTGTAATCAATATATAATTTAATATATTTTTAATCTATATTCAATATATATATATATAGGTTAAAAAAAAAAAAAAGAAATTGTCTATTAATGCTTTATACATATGGAAGCCTTGCTGTAACACTATCATTATGTGTATGGTATAATTAAAATCCCATCGTTACATTCTTTTTAATAATTAAAGCTCAAAATGAAGGCATGCTGATAAAATATTCAGCTAACGTAAGGGGCGTTTTTCCTAAGCTTTTTGTATATTTTCAATCTTTCGAAAGAGATTTTATATCGGGGCTTATTAAAGATACAATTTTTTGTATTTACCAAAAAAAAAAATGAAAAAAATAAATGAAAATAAAAAAAAATGAAAAAAAATGAAAAAAAATAAATTTTAATACTAATTTAGAAGACATTTTTCGAATACTTTATATCATGATGCGTTTAACAGTAAACGGGACGGAATTGTCATGGGTTTGATTCCCACTTCGATTTTATTTTCATTTTCCCGCGTTGAGTGTCACCATTTAAAGCGAAGAAAAGAGTGTTATGATGATATTTTTGTATACATTAATTTCTATGACTTTGACGCAGAAGTTCAAGTATGCGAATGTAAACGCAATGGTTGTGGGTTTGTTTCCTACTTGGGTAAATAATAGAACTTGGGTAAATATTTATTATTTTGATTTTCTCGCTCTGGTAATGAGGAAAAGCAGATGTCTTAACACTAGGTTCCCGGGTTCCCTCTACTTAACTTGCTATGTTACGGGATACATCGTGAATCTAAAAAAATATGTAATTTCCAGCGTTTTGAACGTAGCTAATTTTTTTTTTTATATTATTGATTGAATTAACTAATATTTATTTCTGGCATTAATATGAAAAAATGATATAAATACCTTAACATATATATGTTTTAAAATTCAATTTAACTCTGTATATTTCAGTTCGTTACATAAATAGGTCTACCAGTTAATTCGTATTATTGAAAAGTGCCCAGAACAACGGATTATGTCTAGAATATGTAAAATTTGTACGTGGTGAGAATTTTTACGTGTGTTTGTTATAGGAATATTGTTTGTTTTCATTTCATTTTTGAATTTTTTTTAGCTTAACGCTGTATCCTGCATATAGCAGTGTAAGCAAAGAGAACCTGGGAACCTAGTGCTAGAACCGCGTTCCCACTTCTGTTCTCCAGTTTCCGTTAAATTCACATTACGTGTAATGTATGATTGAAACATTGCGATATAGTTTTGAAAAACATCTTAAAAGTAAAGATTAAATTTCTTTTTAATATTTTCTTCAGAAATACCTAGGTTTTGATTATATGAGATTTATTGGGGAACGAAGTGTCTTAACATTAGATCTCCAGCTTCCCTCTGCCTAGACTGCTATGTGCGGAATAAACCGTGAAGCTAACGAAGAACGAACGACAGAATGGATCTATTATTGTCTCAATTTTCGAAGGTAGGTACACCTTCGAAAATTGAAAATTGAAAATTGATTGATTGACAAATATGAGGTACTTTTATAGCTGTTGTAAGGAACTTCAGCTTATTTTTATCATTTGTGACATTTTAATGTGAATTTTTTTTCTTAATATGTATTGTCAATTAATCAAATTTAAGTTCATGTTTTATTTACAAAATAAAGTAAAAACTATACTTTTCAAGAGAAAAAGTTTTTTTTCTCTTGAAAATTTCCTCGACTGGGGATAGAACCCACTACCAGCGCGCATACAGTAACATTTTGTCCCTTGCGTCACGATTGGTCTAAAAGTAACTAAAGAAAATTCCTAATATTAAAAATAATAAAGCCTCCATGTTCATCCGAAGACCCTCAAGTATCTCTATATGAAATTTTATCACAACTGGCGGCTTGGCCGTGATTTCATCACAGACAGAGAGACAGATAGAGCTGAGCTACTTTCAAATCTATTATATGGTGACGGTTTTTTTATAAACCGATTTTGATGAAACAAACTGTAAATGTTTTGCAAAGTTAAAACAAAGCAATTGGTGAAAGTTTTAAGTAAATCAATTGAGTAAATATACAAAGACAAGAAATAAAAAAAAATGCTTTTTATTATTTTATTTTTTTTAAATACTAAATGTAGAGACGAAATATTTTTACTCTTTTATTACATGTTATAATCTATATAAGATTAGTTCGTACTAAATTTCGACCTCGTTCCTATGTGAATTATAACAATTACACCATTGTGATGTCACGGCTGCTATACCTAATGAAGGCTGTTTGGCGCAGACCGCAGAAGGTTAAAATTTAATTAGTGGCTAACGGTTCGGAGTTCAATTCTAGTAAATAGTAAATGGTAATTTACGTTCTTTCTTCATAATTACCGTAGTAAAATTAAAATTTTTAAATCTTATCTTACTCTTACTCATATTATAAATGTAAAAAAATTATGAGGATAGTAGTTCGACTTTCACATAAAAACTATAGAACGAAATTAGATGAAATTTAGCTTACTCATCAGAATAACTTCAATTAATATCCTAGCTGTAGTAACTCGTTTATGCGGAATTGCGGAACTCAACACGCAACCCATCAAGAATTCGGCTGAATATGGGGAAAGGAAGTGTTTTAATGGAAAAAAGAGTGTCTTAATACTAGGTTCCTAGGTTCCCTCTACCAACCCAGCTATTCGCGGGATGCAGCGTGAAGGTAAAAAAAAATATAATAAAATTGTTCCTCCGAATTAAATGTAGCTCATATAATCGTACATTATTCATAATTGGTTATATTTTATCTAAACTGTAAATACATAATATAATTAACAAACAACTTTTATATTTCTAGTAGATACTTTAAATTCAACAAAACTTAAAAAATAAATCTATAAAGACCTTTATATTATTTTTCGTAGCATAAATCGTGTACTTTGTGAGGGTAAATGGATCTTCAAATAGCTATAGTCGATTAAGTTAGCGTAGGAAAGGTCTGATACCTTTAAAACGTTTATTTCAGATCATAATAGTAAGGAGGAGATCGTGGGTTCCGTTCCTAAATAGGCAATGCTTCTATTGAATAATATATTAAATGATTAAATATGAAAAGGGTGAATTAAGAAGGAATTGCTCCAGGCTGAGGAAAACTTGGAATCTAATGTTAAGATACGCCGTCCCCATTAAGACACTTTCGTTCCCCACCTTCTGTCGAAATTTGGAGGCATTACGTGTTGAGAGGCGAAGCTCAACTCCTCACCTTGGCAATACGTCCTCGTTTTGAAATGAAGATGTTAAGAATTTAATTCCTCCGAGTGGGAATCGAACCCACAATCGTTGGGTTTACAATCGCACACGTGTGCCCTTTCACCACGACCTCAATAAAGTCAAATTTCTAGTATGAAAAAATCTAATATCTACAATTCTATATATAATGCTTTCTCCTTGAATAAGCTAACGCTTAAAGCTAACGTTTAATACTGTCTTGTTAAAAAAAAAATATAAAAAATTCTTTGTTAATCGATTAAAGCTAGAACATGATGGTTAAAAGTTGATAGCTTTTTCAATTTTATATTGGCGTATACTGAGCTAATCGTGGCGCAGAGGCACAAATGTGGGACTGTATTCGCGATAGTTATGAGTTCGATTCCTACTCAAGTAAATTAAATATCTAATGTTTTCATTTCCCTGCTCTGGTAACGAAATAACGCGCAACTTTGAGTTCTGCCACTCAATGTGCAATGTCTCCAGAATTCGGCGGAAAGTGGGGAAAGGAAATGTCTTAACGGCAACGGGGTGTCTTATCACTCCGGGTCAGGTTCCCAGGTTCCCTCTACTGTCGTGGAGTGAGACAACTAACTGTAAGCGTCACTGTAGTTGTCACTAGATTTCATTTCCTAAAAGGTTAGGCATAACAAGGGTTATGCAGCAAAAGACTTGAAGCTTTCAAATTAACATTGTTTTTTATTTTTACTGATATGAAATTTATGATTTTTACACATTTTAAATGAAACTCTAACCGTAAATCGGTTATATTTAGCATATTATATTTATCTTATATTTAGAATTTTATAATTATATTTATTATACATATATTTTTTTGGAAACATTCACGTGTAATATTAGACTGAGATGTAGTCCGTCTATTAGTTGACTTAATTATTATATCAAGCTACCGCCAACGATTTTTTAATTGCTTGGCGAAATGCTCTGGATTCTTGCAGAATTAGCTGATTTCTCTCTCAGGTTTGATAAACCCTAACCCTAACCTGGAACCCTAGACTGTGTGTTTCCAAAATTTTTTTGCCAAAAATAAAATACTTTTTAGAAATAGTATTTTCTTAAATTTTTTGAAAAAATAATTTCTTCTGAGGCCAGTCGTGGTGCAGAGGCAAAGTGTGACTGTAAAACCTACTGGTTGTGGGTTCGATCCCCACTCGAGGAGATGAAAAATTTACTTAAATTTATATATTCCATTTCTTCGCTCCGGTGTCGAGGACAAGCGCGGCGTTGAGTTCTGCCACTCAACATGCAATGCCTCTTATATATCTTAATACTAGGTTCCCTCTACTACCCTACCCTGCTGTGTGCGGGATACAGCGTGAAGCTGATAAATAAATAAAATAAATATTTTCGTAAATATGGAATAAGATAAATATGCTTAGAGTATTTCATATAAGATACTTTTTCTATGTTAGCCACCATTTTACATGTATATTTTGATACAATATTCACCTCTAAACCGAACGAGCAAAACAATTTTGAACAAAATTTAACATTTTCCACTGTAAAATTGCATTGCGTTGGGGGCGAAAATAAAATCGGTATAGCGCAGCCACACACATTAGTTTTTATGTATACGCCGCCATTACATATAGAATAAAGTTTTTTTATCGATGGTACGTTTAAAAGGACAATTAGTAGGAAAAAAAGGTCATTCTTGATGTCACGGCCGTGGCCCAATTGATCATATTTTCATAGTGTTCATATTTTCGCGGTGGTTGTGAGTTCGTTCCACTCGAAAAATTGTATTTTGTGGTTGTTCAGTTTCACGCTGTAGAGGCCAGTCGTGGTGCAGAGGCACACAGTGTGACTGGTTGTGGGTTCGATCCCCACTCAAGGAAATGAAATATTTATTTAAATTTATATTTCCATTTCTTCGCTCTGCTGTCGGGGCAAATTGCGGCGTTGCGTTCCGCCACTCAACACGCAATGCCTCCAGAATTCCGCGGAAAGTGGGGAACGGAGTGTTTTAGCACTAGGTTCCCTCTACCTATCCAAGTGACAAGTGTTCACATACTCGCGATGGTTGTGGGTTCGATCCACTTGAGGAATTGTATGTTATTGTGTTTGTTTTTGTTTATATATATATACATACAAATATATATATATATATATATATATATATATATATATATATATATATATATAATTAGTACACTGTAATAAAAAATGCGTAATACAAACTTTTCACGTGCTATTACAGAAGTCAATTAGAACTTTGTTCTTTAATTACTTTCTAATTAGTCCTTAACACCGTTACAACTGTTAAGTTCTTTAAAACTAATTCTTACTAATTACTTTGTCTATTTGATTTTCGTAAAAAATATGTTAAAATTTATTTTAAGACATTCCGTTCCACAATTTCCGCTCAATTTTAGAGACAATGCGGAACTCAACGCGGTGATTTGTCTTTCTACTAGAGCGAGGAAATAAAAATGTTATATAATTCTCCAGAGTAGAATTGCACCCACAGCCGTCGTGTTTACAGTCACACGCTGTGCCTTTACACCACGACGGCCTCATTGCGTCACGTTGTATCCCGCAAACAGCAGTGTAGGGAACCTAATGTTGAGACACTCCGTTCTCTATTCTCCGCCAAATTCCGGAGGCATTGTGTCTAAAATGGCGGAACTCAACGCAACGCTTTCCCTCGATACCAGAGCGAAGAAAATGGAAATATTAAATATGTCATAGCCTTAAGTGGGAATCGAATCCACAACCAGTCGGTTTTACAGTCACACTTTGTGCCACTGCGCCACGACTGGCCTCAATGACGGCCTTATTGGAGTGTTATTTTAATCAAATAAGCGTACATTATATTATACGTAGTAGATGGTAGTGATAAATGACGATATCACCTCGTAAAATTTTGACTTTACAAGTCATGCTAAATGTCATATTTCATATTTCAAAGTGTTTCATTATACCAAATTAATCATTTTACCCCAATATAACTACTTACACCCTCCTTAAAAAGCATATTTTTGTAATGTTTTGGGGGAATAGGGTACTGGGGTGAAGTAGTGTCATGCATTGGTTGTGGGTTCGATTTCAACGAAAACTATGTTGAAAGTTTTGAGACGTAAGACGAAAATAGACGAAAATCTGATATTAATATTTATATTCATATATATCTCTGCATTCGTAGCTAGTAGGCGTTTTAAAATAACATGGATATTAAATGGCACGTTCCAATTCTGTCTTGTGTGATTATAGATATTCCAAAATCTTTATTTGTTAAAAGACAAAGGTAATTTTATGCAATAATTTTCAGCTGATTAAATCTTGGAATGGAAGAAATATTTATTTCTTTATTAATGAAAAAAAAAACAGCTTCACGCTGTATCCCGCACACAGCAGGGTAGGCAGAGGGAACCTAGTGTTAAGACACTCCGTTCTCCAATTTCCGCCGAGTTCTGGAGGCATTGCGTGTTGAGTGGCGGAAATCAACGTCGGGCTTTGCCTCGACACCAGAACAAAGAAATGGAAATATAAATGTAAATAAATATTTCATTTCCTCGAGTAGGGATCGACCCCACAACCAGTCGTTATTACAGTCACACTTTGTACCGCTGTGCTGTGGCACAGCGGTACAAATTGTGACTGGCCTTCTTTACTAATGTTTTTTTTTAATTAAACATATTAGTATATTTTCTGTTTATTGGTTTTTTTTAATCGAAAGCCTTGTTTATCTCTGTCGTTTTTAACTACGAGCACTTTTCCAAAACGAGGTAGTGATATTTTGGTTCGGGGTTATTTTAATTTTTTTTATCACAGTATGATAAAACGGCTCGAACTCACGACCTCCATAACATTATATCTATACATTTTACTTATTATTTTGCTTCACGCTCTATCCTACATATAGCAGGGTAGACAGAAGGAACCTATTCTTAAGACACTCCCGTCCAATTTACGTACCTTTGCATGATGAGTGGCTAAAATCGACATTATTTTGTTTTGTGTCCAGAGTTAGGAAATTAAAATAATTCATCCTCCAAGTGAGAACGGAATCCACAACTGTCGCGTTTATAGTCAGCTGTTGTGCCGTGCAGTACAGATATAAATCTAAAATTATAATAATAATAATTTTACCTAATTTGATATAACACACAGGAGGGTGCATTTTACTATGAATTATTCAATTAATTAACCATATGCACTTATCAACCCTCACCTCACCTGAACTATTTAATTTTAGTAAAAGGGCATTTTTATTGGTTAAAATTTTACACGTTAATTAAACGCTGCGATGCATAAATTTTTAACTATCATAAGTGGAAAAAATGTGATAAAATCATGAAAACTATAAAGCGCGTAATAAATAATTAAAAATAAATATATATAATATGTAACGGCCCCCGCGCGCCTTCGCACGCTTAAACTTTATTAAATATTATTTAAAGAGAAATCGGTTAATTATTTAAGTATGGTTAATACGTCCTATTAACAACAGAAAGTTGAGAACAAAGTGTCTTAATGCAAAGTTTTCTCAATCTACTCTGCTATACTTATGTGGAATACAACAGCGTAAAGCTAAAAAAACCACTCTCCATTATAGCCATCGCCATGTCGGCAAAATTTTAAGGATATACACTATAAAAGCCGTACTGGAGTTTTTTTTTTCACAAAAATCTGCTTCACACTGTATCCGAGGGAACCTAGTGCTAAGACTCTCCGATTTCCATTTTCCGCCAATTTCTTGAGGCATTAGATGTTAAATGGCATCTTTGCCTCGACACCAGAGCGAGGAAATGAAAATATAAATTAAAATAAATATATTATTTCTTCGAGGATCGAACCCATTACCAGTCGCGTTTATAGTCACACGCTTGTGCCCTTGCGCCACGACTGGCCTTTTTCCTGCACTAAGCATCGTATATGTACATTTAAGCCACAATTATACACCCTACGGCTTCAACAAAAATAGAAAACTGACGCAGACGCATTAAATTCTAACAGTATGAGCTAAAATCCTAAACCTTTTAAGTACTTTACACTGAAACCATAATTGCTGTTTCAACATGTTAAATTAAAAAGATAATTTTATTGTGACTTAGTGCGGTATATGGTCTGGTCTGGTCTGGTCTCGTCATGAGACCTATCTTGGTACAAGCGTGTGACTGTAAACGTGACAGGTTGTGGGTTCAATTTCCACTTGAGGAAATGAAATATTTAATAACATCACGCTAGTAATAAGGCAAAGCACGGCATCGAGTTCCGCCATGTCTTGATGAGAACGGAATGGGAATGAGACTTAACATTAGGTTCCCAGGCTCTCTCTGCCTACCCTACTAGGTGCAGTATGAAACGTGAAGTTAAAAATAATAATAAAAAAATATACTTTCCATATCCAAATATATAAATAATAATAAATAAATATAGGTTCCATATACAAATTCTATTTTTTATTGAAAATAATGAATTTATAAAATAAGTTCAGAAATCTTTTCTTATTGCTGTTTTATACTTTCCCTACATTTTCCGCTCAATTTTCGAAATATCACGTGTTGAATCCATCCGGGACTTTAAGTCACGTTCCCAAAGGGAACCTGGGAACCTGATGTTAAAACGCTCCATTTCCATTAAGACACTACGTTCTCTAATATACACTAAAGAGGCTTAATCACAATTTACATACTAAAACGTACAAATATACACAAATACATTAAAGTAATTTGATAACTTTGAAAATAATTCTTTCGAAAGGCCATTAAGACGCCCAATAATAAATCAAAATACGCGTGAATAGCATTAGTGAATAATAAAATCAACGAAAGTCGTTGTTAGTTACCTTTTATTTATTTTCGTAGTAAAATATTGATTGATAATAATGTCATTTGAATTTTTGTTAATGAATTTTTCATTTCTTCGCTCTGGTGGCGAGTCCAGAATTCGGCGGAAAATGGGAAACGGAGTGTCTGAACACTAGGTTCTCTCTGCCTACCCTGCTGTGTGCGGGATACAGCGTGAAATTTTTGAGCGCTAATACTCTACTACTCAACACACAATTCTTTATGAATTTGGCGGAAAGTAGGGAAATGAAACGTCTTAATTGAAATTGATCTTGACAATAACTTCCCAGGTTCTCTCTCTGCCTACCTTGCTGTGCGCGGGATACAGCGTGAAAGTACAGAAAATATTTTATTAATAGTAGTGCCATTGTTGCACAGTCAATCCGCATTCGTGTGTGAACGTGATGGTTGTAGGTTGGAATCCCGCTTTGGGTAATGAATTATTTTTATGTTCCTCCTCTGGTGTTGAATGGTGTTGAGTTACGCCACTTATCGTGCATTTTGTCGAAAACACGAAAATACCGAGTATATCATTTATAAGGTGTGTACATCGTTTTGAATATATAACTAGATTTACTCAATTTTTACAGGTTAGAGTTTGATCGTTTCCATAGATTTTTTTACATTTATTTTTTAGAAAATAAATTAACAAATTATTCTACAAAAAACTTTTTCATTTAAACTTTTTTCTTAGCGTCCGTCCCTACTTTACTTTAAACGTATCGAAAGGTTTAAAAGGTCATAATAATTTTATTATAGTGATAAATATACGAAGAACTATGGCAGTAAATGTTTTTAATGACTTTATTAAAGTTATGCTATAAAATAGACTTCTTTCCATTTACGAGTATTAACAAGTGTTCTGACGTCCATATTTAATAAAAAAAGTAGTATAACCGCAAAATGTTTTTTTTTAAATTTCGCTAATATACTTACATATTATATATTTTTTAAGCATATCACTGAAAATAAAAATATAACATTCTTGTACTAAGAGTTAATTTCAGAGAAACAATTTTAAGAAAAACGTGTTTTTAATTGTATATGGCAAACCAATTGTCTGAAAGGTAAAAGTAAAAAATACTCCGAGTATACAAAACTTTGAGTGGAAAAGATCGAGGAAATTAGTATATATATAAATCTAAGTTAATTCAACAAAATCAACAAGTCCGACATTGGAGTGTTTGAGACACTCCGATGTTCTAGGTTCACAAGTGGTATATATTCGAGAACGTAGTGTCTAAATGGAAATGGAGTGTTTGAACATTAGGTTCACACGATCCGTCTGCCGACGCTAGTATGTGCGGGAGATACATTGCTTTCTTAATTTAGATAAAAAGCTTTCACAGTGTTTCAAGCTTTATGAAATGTGATGACATTTTAACTCTCACTTTAAATCTCACGCGGATTCCGCTTATACTATTATATATATTATGGTACTATTATTTAACGCCTTCTAACGTCATGTTTTCTAAACTTAGTTTCACACAAATTTCAGAACAACTAGAAACATTTTGTTAATATTAGCTACTTATTTTTCTTCGGCTTCATGCTATATCCCGTATATAGTAGGTTAGGCAGAGGGACGTTTTCCACTTTTTACCAAATTTTTGAGGTATTGCGCGTTGAGTGGCGAAACGCAAAGCGGAGCTTTGCGTCGTGGCCAAAGCGAAATAAAATTATCAAATATTTTATTCCTGAGTGGGAATCGAACTTACAAACTGCCACATTTACAGTCACACGCTTGTGCTCCCGCGGTCTTTTGATGTACATATTCTGTAGAATGGAGAAATTTTATAAAAATAATTTCAAATACAAATATTCCTTTCTAGAAACTTAAACTGAAAATTTTATTTCCCTAAGGTAAGCATAGAATATAAAGCAAATACCGTACACAATTTCCACCTTTCACGTTTATTAATAACAACAATTGAATATTAAATAATTAATAATCACATCCATAATAATATTAACATATAAATATAAATTAATAACAAATACATTACAATAAAATCATTTGTAAACGAAAATCTCTAAAGCTCTCATTCGCTACAATACAGTATTTATAATGTACATGTTTGGATAGTGTCCAAATGTATGTTTAACTAAATTGTAGTTTCATGCCGCTTCAAAGGCCCTGAACTTTGGTACGCCTCGTCTAAATTAATTCTGGTTACGCGACATTGCAGAGGAAGGAACATAAGAAATGGCATGCTGTAGGTTTATTTGTTATATAAATGTAATTTTCTCACGAAAGTATTGTATGTGGGTGTGGGTTAATAGTGTTTTGTTAACTCAGGAACTATTGGTGCTAATTAAAAACAAAAAAAAAACAAAAAAACAAAAAACTCAACGAAATTAACTATTTTGATATCCTCGATCGCTTTGGAAAGAAGACAAATCGTGGCATAGAGTTCCGCTATTCCAAACTCAATGTTTGGGAAATTGGATGGAAGATGGGGAACGTATTAGGTTCCCTTTACCTTCCCTAGTATATACGGAACACAGTGTGAAGCTAAAACAAAAATAGAAAACCATAAAAAAATCCGTTTATAATTGAAATATAGTTACATAGATTCTGTAGGTGTATTTCATACTAAAGTGATACCCTCCTACAGAAAATCTGCTCCAAAGAGATCCCCAACCACGCTCATTTGTTTAAATTTAAGCTTATCAGTTTCAGACTTCGGCAATCTGTCAATCATTCACCGAAATTTGTCCTACACTTACAAAGTAAAAGATGAATTATACTTACAGTAGCTTCTCGAAATCGAGTGCGTGACACAAAGAAACTCAATAAGATTTTGATTGTAATACTTTAAAGACTGTGATTGATTGTTGTAAATGTTGAAGTGAATTTGTAATGTTGTAAGAAGATTTATTAGTTATACTTAAGGTTTTTGTTCAGCTTCTCGCATTGCCCCGCATTGTAGATGGAACCTGGGAACCTAGTGTTAAGATATGCCATTCCCAATAAGACACTTCCGTTTCCCACTTTCCGCCGAATTCTCGTGGTTCTGCGTGTTACCTCTTTCTCTGAACAGATATTCTGTGAAATTGTAGAAATTCTAATACAAAATTAATATCAGTTTAGGTAAAAAGCAAATGAACAGAAAGTGGG
>DWLH01000680.1:0-17577 GCA_018249795.1 Heliconius telesiphe telesiphe
ATGGAAACATATAGTACTATTACACATCAATAAAAATCACCGTTGGCTGAATATAATTCTAATATTCGCTATAAGCTAAATTATGAAAGCTGTAAACCGCTTACAAAGAAAATAAAAGCTTTATAAAGTAAAATATTTTTACTATATTTATTTTATACGGTATCTTTTATGTCCACGTCAAATAATTGAAATTTAATCGTACTATAAAGCATTTTTGTGTACTAGGAATGGAAATTGTTGAACAATTACTAACAATATACTCAATTTTTTTTTCAAATATACAAGAAATAATTTTTACATCATTTTTCTTACTGTTATAACATGTATTAAATTTTGTTCTTGAAAATATAATGTTAAAAAAAAATTAAAACCATAACTATATGTAAAATTATAGTTATTACTCTTGATAATTTTAATAATGTTATACATGTTATATGAAGCTATTTAAAAAAAGATTTTTCAGAAACATCGTAAGTAGTTTTTTTATGATTTTCATTAATGTGTGAGCTGCAATTGTAAAATGTTAAATATTTTTCTATATTTTTAATTTAGTAAAAGCTATTTTTATAAAACTCCATAGGGACTAAGCTAGGTTGATATATAACTGAAAAATGTCAAGGAATAAGGTGTACTCTAATAAATAAATAATAATATGTTTTTACGTAGTACCTTAAAAATAAAATTTACTCTTTAACTTAACTTTGCTTCACGCTTTATCCCTAGCGGGGAAGTCAGAGAGAACGGAGCGCCAAACGCTACGGTCTCTGCTTAACTCTTCTGCCTCGTCCACTGTCACAAGCCTCTTCATACATACCCTCCGGGTGGACCTCGACTTTGAGAAGATATTTTTTATATATATATATATATTTTAATAATATAATTATGTATGTAAGTTTATTCTTTATTACTATTAATATAATACTATATAAATAAAATATTGTATTCCTTACAGAATTTTATTTTTCGCTATCAATTTCTCGTGAAGAAGTAAACAGTATGATTTTTTTTAATCACAAAATATATGGAAAAGCAAATTGGAAAGAGAGCATAGAATACAATTACTAACATATATAGCAAATAAAGAAATCTGTGTGTGCATGTGCATAACACCACAATTATATATAGGCATGTAATTCCCTCAAATGTTTGTATGTATGTACGTCACAAGTTTTTTAGTTTAATGGAGAAAGCTCACGCTCGTCTTGACGGCGCCGCGCACTGCGGTAGACTAACCACGCATGCGTCATATTGGAAAGGTTTTTTAAACTTTATTTTGAATGCAATAAGGTATATTTTTGAGTGTACAAAGTGTATGTAAAAGCTAAGGGTTCCAGGAAAATGGTTCCAGGATTGAATGCAGTGTCAATTGTGTATTGTATTTGGAATTAATGATATGAATGTTTTTTTTTTAACAAGATGAGATAAAATTGTTATGTATTTTTGTGACGCGAATTGTTATGTATTTGTAGTGCCTGACTGTAAATTTGACGGGTGTGGGTTTGATTTCCACTTGAGGGAAGGGTTATGTAAAAATTATTATTATTTTCTCCGTTCTGGCAGAAAATTAAAGAGCTGCGTTAAGTCCCGCTACTAAACACATAATGTCTCGAAAATTGGACGAGAAGTGGGGGGTGGAATGGGAATTGGACGAAAAGATTGGAGCGTAGGTTTCGTCGGCCTATTGTTATTACTGTATAATAATATATAATAATATAATAATATTTATTAAATTAAAATTTTTCGTACATAACAAAAACTTAAATCGGTAATAACTGCATTTAGTACAAGCAACTTGTATTTAGGGTTTTATGCTTTTTTTCATAAATTTTCCATCTTTTTCTTGCCAAATTTTCCATTGTATTTTGACGGTGGCAACGAGGATATGCTTAAACTAATTTGCACTAGATATAGAGTTCCCTATGGGTTTTCACTATAATCGGTCCAGCGCTGCCTGTCTCCATCTGCTTTAGGCGTCCACATAAAATGTATAAATACTAAAATATTTAAGTGAGTAAATAATAATACGGTTTTTTTAGCTTATATCCCGTTAAATCGCTCTATATCTCGCATATCTGAAGGCAGAGAAAAGTATTATAGTGTTAAGACATATCACTTAGTTTCTTGAGACCGTTGTGGCCCAGGGGCACAAGGGTGTGACTGTAACGCGACGGTTGTGGCTTCGATCAAAGAAATGAAATATTATTTTAAATGTATATTTCCATTTCTTCGCTCTGGTGTCGAGGCAAATCGCGGTGTTGAGTTCCGCCACACAATGCCTCCAAAATTCGGCGGAAAGTGGGGGATGAAGTGTCTTAACACTAGGTTCCCTCTGCCTACCGTGCTGTGTGCGGGATACAGCGTGAAGCTTATTTGATTTTATTTTACTTAGTTTCTCATTATCTAACTATAGAGCTTCATATATATACATATATAATTTAATATCATAATAAACTTATGACTATGATTATCGTATCATTCAGAGTAATCCTATGTCATACTTTTGTTACACACGATTTGTGATTCATCTGTTCATCACATCGTCAATTAATATACGGTGCCCCTAAACGCTAGTAGATATTATTAGGCAGAGGGAACATAGTGTTAAAACACTCCGTTCCCCACTTTCTGCCGAATTCCGGAGGCATTGCGTGTTGAGTGGCAGAACTCAACGCCGCGCTTTGCCTCGACACCAGAGCGAAGAAATGGAAATATAAATTTAAATAAATATTTCATCTCCTCGAGTGGGGATCGAACCCACAACCGATCGGTTTTACAGTCACACTTTGTGCCACTGCGCTACGACTGGCCTCATATATAAATAAAATTATGGCTTCAAGAACCATTTATTAAAATATAATCAATTTAGAATACTCTTATTAATTAGAGCACTATGAAAATGATATAGAGAAATTGTTAAATAATTTGAAATCGTTGAAAAATAATTTAAATGATTATGCTTTTTGCTATTTTTTTTTAAATATTTTGTACGACCACAATTATTCTGTAGAATTGTTTTGAATCGTCTAGGCATAGATTCCAGAAAATTTTGTACTGTTTTGTCGAGTCGAGTGGACAAAGCTTCAAGAATTTTATTTTTAAACAAATTTCTTTGGCGTCTCATCAAAGCAGGATCCTTTGGTCTATTTCATCCCACAAACGTTCAATGGGGTTGATGTCGGGTGACATTCAAGGCCTTTCCACTAACACCACTTCTTTTTTTCCACTAACACCACTTCTGTTATCTTCTAAATATTTTTTTTGTTATTCTCACATATGTGTACTTTTGATTAATATCTTGTTGGAACTTGAAAAACCGAAAGCCATTGTTTCAGCAGTTTGATCATAATTGTCACAGAGAATATTACAATGTATATATGTATGTACTACTTAATATGAAGTTTGAATGTTTTTTTAGCTTCTCGCTGTGTATAAAGAACCAAGCAGTTGATCCTGGGAATCTAGTGTTAAGACACTCCGTCCCATTAAGATACGCAATTCTCGAACCGTTGCTTGTGCGTTAACAAAGCGAGGAAATCAAAATATTTAATATTTAAATTCCCCCCATTGAGCATCAAGCCCACAAGTTTGAAGTTTAGGCTATAATAATGCAATGACTTACTGCAAACTGCTTACTTACTTATTTAAAAAACGTATAAAAATTTGAACGTAGCGGGACTCGAACCCGCGCCTCCTGGAAACCGACCGACGAATGACATAGTGGTCAGAGCGCCTGCTCGGTTTCCAGGAGGCGCGGGTTCGAGTTCCGCTACGTTTTCTTAATAAATATTTAAAGTGTGGAATGACACTTTAAAAAAAAATGTAAAAAATGCTCACTTACTGTTTAATGATTTTAGTGAAACTCATACGTAAGTTGGTGAAACCCCTACACTAACAGTAATTTATTTTCATCTCGTCTTTACGGGTGGCGAAAAACTTTCCTCTTTTTTATATTCTATATTAGAAGCATGTAGAAAATAAGATGTTAGAATATTTATATACATTTAGATATATATATTCGTATGCTTGTTCACAAAAAAAACGGTAACTAAAAGTTATATCGAAATTACTCTTTGTGATTGAAATGTGATGTGTGGCAATTTATGGAACAGTCCAAGTTTAATTAAAATTAGTACAGTAGTTTTAATAACTCGTTGACATGTCTGCAGAATCTAATTTAAAGTGTATTTAATACAGATATAATGCATAATATTTTTCATTATTTCCTCGAGCAATATATTTTTTAGGATACATAATTGAGAATTGTGTGTACAGTATGCCAACATGCCCTGAATTGGCTTGATGCCATATAAGCAGTGTCTTCCAATGGCCAAGACCTTTTCAGTTGAACTAAAAATTTAAATAAGATACGTTTATACATGCATTAACGATTTTAACAGTCCTCTATATTGAGAAATAAATATTTTTAATGCTTCTTGGATTTAAAATAATAATATTATTTAAAAACGGAACTCGTGCTTTTTATTTTAATAACATCGAAATTAGACGACTTTTTTTTTCGACATAAGCAGCCAATGAACTTTGACAGAAGTTGCCGGTGCGTTTTGGGAATCTGGTAAAGCAAAATCTGCACTATGGCTTCAATCCTGGTAAACGAGGATTCAGTTGATACAGATAAATGCGATTGCCTCGTAGTAGATGTGGTCAAGTTGTATCACTTTGGAGCAATAGTGATGGCAGCCAAAATTTCTGGAAGATTTTTCAATGGAAGATTTGAACCAGTTACCCTATAAAGACAAGAAAAGAATCTTATTGATATATTCTACCGCAGACCGCCTCAAATTTTCAGTGTCAACCGGAACAAGTGACCTTGATAGGTGGAGCCACGGAGCATACGGAGAGATCAGAAAGATACTCTTTACCTCACTTTCACACAGGAGGAGAAAGAATCTCATATCAACCAGAGACGTAGAAGAGAAACGGGAATGCCCCATTCATTAAAGATTCACGAAGCACAAGGTCTGACTAGCGCGACTTTCGTAGTCGTAAAGAGCGACTTGGTTAAGTTACAGTTACACAATAGCGTCTGCCACGCGGCCGTGGTGATTACGGGACATACTGATAGCTGTTATACACCGTCATCTACTACAGCGAGGGTGAAGATCACGGTGTAAAAAGACCAACCCGATGAAGGCGGTGACGAGAAGTATTATGGGGTATAGCTTAAAAATGACAACAAAGCGGTCATGTCTTCCACCACAGCGATACTGTCAATGTAACAATATCTATTGCAAAACTAAGTATATTATAATAGTACTAGCGGACGCGCGCAGCTTCGCCCGCTTATTTGCACCCTTAGGGGTGAATTCTAAAAAAACCACGTAACACGTGTTCAATAAAATATTTTTAACAGTCTGAATTACTTTTTTTATAAAAATCAGTGGCGATTTAAAAAAAAATCCATATAAACTTTCAATCCCTTATTTGACCCCTTAGGGGGTGAATTCTAAAAAACCATGAAACACGTATTCAATGAAATATTTTTAAAAGTCTGAATTTCAAATTTTATAAAAATCGGTGCCGATTTAAAAAAAAATCCATACAAACTTTCAACCCCTATTTCATCCCTTTAGGGTTAAAATTTTTCAAAATCCCTTCCTAGTCCGAGGATGTCCATATTATGAAAATAAACATCTGTCCAAATTTTACGTTTCTACGCACAACAGTCAGTCGGAATATGTCCTTTATATATATAGATAATGATCTCAACAAAGTTTATTTTTGTATTGGCGCTGTATCCTGCATTTAGCATATCCCCGGTAAAAAATAAAAATAATGCACTCCCTCATATGAAATTCGAACTCACAATCGGCACGTTAACAGCCAGACGATGTGCCACTGTGCCAGTGGCTCTTTTCTGCTTTTTTTTCCTAAATAAAAAAGTATTTATATATTTTTTCCTATAACAATGTTAAAGCTGACATATATATAAAAATTGAATCAGTCTAAACTCGGTCAACTAGAAACCATGTATGTATGACATCACGTTCTATTCATCTGAATATTCGTTGTTCTAAGCCTTTACTTATTTCTGAGTTACTCGTACGTCTAGTGAATACATAGTACGCTACGTGTTACAATTAATTTTCTCACTGATATACTTGTTATAGTTTCACGATGTATCCCGCACATAACAGGGTAGACAGACGGAACCTGGGAACCTAATATTAAGCCGGATTCTGGAGACATTGCTGATTAAGGGGCTCAGTACCTCGCTTTACCAGAGCGAGGAAATGAAAATAGTATTAAATTTTTCATTTTCACAACCTGTCGCGTCTACAGCCACACTCTTATGCCCCTATGCCACGAATGGTCTCAATTTTATATATAAACAAGTGTACTTAATAAAAAAACTAGTAAAAATCGTTATATAGCAAATGTAGTGCAATTATCATTAACAATACGTAACTGTACAATCAAATTTTATAGTTTCCATTAAGCTATAATCACCCATTTTAGATGTGTGATTTGAAATAATTACTTTAAATATTTTTAAACATGTTTAAAGTGTTATTCCACAATTAGGAAAGAAAAATACTTATTTAGAAAACGTATAAAAATTTGAACGTATTTTTCAAATTTTTATACGTTTATGAAACCGAATACCGTAACCGTATACGAAACCTTCCAGGACCTGGTCGGTTTCCAGGAGGCGTGGGTTCGAGTCCCGCTACGTTCAAATTTTTATACGTTTTCTAAATAAGTATAATTACTTTAAATTTAATTATTGTACATATTTCACATTAAACTGCATGTTATTATTTTTATTTGTAATAATAAATTTAACAGCATAGTACTATTTCTAAAAACAATATTAATCGTAAACGCTGCCAATATTTCCATATTATAAGAATTTTGCTCTTATAATATTTACTATATTCATAAAGTAATGAGGCCATTGTGGCGTGGTGGTTGTGGATTTGATACCAATTTGGTGGAATTAATTATTTTCTTTCGAATTGAGTTGCTTTACTCAATAAGCAATATCTCGTATTTGAAAGTAGAGTGGAGAAGCGAGTTTATCAGCTTAACACTGTATTCTGCACACAGCAGGCAGTCAGAGGGAACCTAGTGTTAAGACACTTCGATCCCCACTTTCCGCCGAGTTCTGGCGGCAATGCATGTTGAGTGGCGGAACTAAACGTCCCGCTTTGCCTCGGCACCAGAGCGAAGAAATTAAAATATAAATGTAAATAAATATTTCATTTCCTCGAGTGGGAACCGAACCCACAACCAGTCGATAATTTCCAATATTTTATTTATTTTTTTATATTATAGATGGAGTTTACCTCAATACATAAGGATTTTTTTTCAATTTTTTCTTAAATCAATATTAAAAAAAAATATATTTTCTTTTTTAAAAAATATTTCTTCTCTCCAAGAATAAGAAAAAAAACTTTTAACATACAAAAAAGCTGTTCAACATTTTATGAAAGTATTTATTTGAAGATTCGACACAAGAATTCTTATATCCGTAGCTTTTACAAAATTTCTCTCAAAGATATTGCTAAGGTAGAATAAATCCTCTAGAGCGACCGCATTTAGATTTAGTGAATCTTCTTTGCCTTGTAAATGTATGAAAAGTAAGCTTTTTGTATTTTATATGAAAATTTTAAATTTACTATGTGCTATTATAATAAACAAATAATAATATTACAGCAACAAAATAAATTAGCAGATTAGTACGTTCCATCCGCATTTTGGGGAATATTAATACATACATTTAAAGTTCTGGTTGGTTTGGTTTGGTTCTTTAATTATGGCGTTCCGAGCGTGCCAGTAGAGCACATATCACTTCGCAAATGTCACGTTGTGTGGAGAAAACACGAAGGTTTAAAGTTCTGAGTACCGGTATCCAATACATTATATTATTGAACGGAAGAAAATAGAAATGGAAAAAATATCTTATCAATAGACCTTCTCAGCCCTTTTATTGTGGTGCATTAAATTAAAAAATGGCTGATTCTCTAAGGATATATTGTTTTACGAATGCCGGACTGATTAGTTTTTCTTTCTTTTCTTATATATTGTAGAGGTGGTAGAAAATATATTATTATTAGCTACCATAGTAATCAGGTAATTGCTTAGTAAAAGGTATATAAATTATATGAAAATAATAATTTATTATGCAGGCATTTCGTGAGAAACGCTATGAACATATATTCAATCATTAACGTATGGTAAGACCTATAATATGAATCATTGAAACAAAAAATTGTTTTAAAACTAATTACAAAAATATAACATTTACATACATTGCACTTTTTTTAGCTTTACATTGTGTCCCGTACACAGAAAGGTAGTTAGAGGGAACTTGAGAATGGGAACCTAGTGTTAAGATACTTCCCTTCCGCACTTTCCGCCGAATTCTGGAAGCATTGCGTGTTTAGTGGCGGAACTCAACGCCGCGCGTTGCTTCGTTATCAGAGCTAGTAAATGAAAATATGAAACTCATTTCCTCGGGTGGAAATCCACAACCTGTCGCGTACACAGGTGCTCGTGCTTCTGCGCTACGACTGGCTGGAAAATATATTATTCAGAAATAACATTATAAAATAACGTTTTAAATCACGAGAATTTATTTCAAGCTGAGTAATACACATATTTATTTCTTTATATTAAAACAAATGACATCACTGTATTCATTTTGTTTTTCGTTATATTCTCTTAACGCTGTATCCTGTACACAGCAGGGCAGGCAGAGGGAACCTAGTGTAAGACACTCCGTTCCCCACTTTCTGCCAAATTCTGGAGGCATTGCGTGTTAAGTGGCAGAACTCAACGCCGCGCTTTACCTCGACAGCAGAGCGAAGAAATGGAATTATAAGTTTAAGTAAATATTTCATCTCCTCGAGTGGGGATCGAACCCACAACCAGTCGGTTACAGTCACACTTTGTGACGCTGTGCCACGACTGGCCTCAATTTTTTTTTCGTTATATGCTTTTTACAAAATAAAACAAGCCAATCGCGAATAAGATTAGCCTATGAACGATTCCGTAGCCGGAAATAAAAGCATATATTACCATCACAGCCGTTATATTACTCTTGATGTGCTATGTTAGACTTCTAAAAGGAGGAAGTTCTCACTTCGACTTATACATCTGTTTCAGCACGAAATCGATTTGCGCAATTCAGAATCGATCTAAGCAATTTTCGTTTGAAATTTTCATTGCACTCTATAATCCTATTTTTGTATAATTTTATTATTCTAGTAGTTGTTCTAGTTGAAACGTTAGAGGTGGAGATTTTATACCATTTTAGAAATGAATATATGAAAAAAAAAATCATAACCAAATAACTTTGTGAAAATACTCCATATTATTTAGAAAGACTCTCTAATTTTTTTTTATCCCTCTGTTACACATTTGGAGAGCTACCGGTAATAATTTAATTTTTCAAAATCATACAACATCATTTTGTAGCGGTTCATAAAAGACACCTACTTCGCAAATTACAACCATACTGTACCATAGTCTTCGAGTGAAATGACGGACGGACAGACAGACGGGTATAAAAAAAAATATTTGCTGTTTTTTTTGGCATTTAGCACACTTGTAGAATTTGTTATATTTGTTTTACCTTACCTTACCTTAGCGTGGAATAGCAGATTAGAAATGTTAAAAATGTTTAATAAATAGCATTTTTCTTGCCAAATAACCATTATTTATTAGATAAGACCAGTCTTAACTTGAATTGTCTCCAGTATTGTTGACACTGAGTTCTCAAAGGGGAAACGAGGTCTCCCTTTGATTCTCTTACCTACTGAGTCGACGTTCCCAAATCAAGTGAACACATTCTTTTTCGTTTTCGGTCAACGAAGCTGACTCAGCATATTGGACGGAGAGATCGAATTACCACAATGTTCATCATTTTTTCATTGTTTTCCTGAAATATTCAAGTTTCGAGCCGTAATAACAGCGTCCGTATAATCAGTGCATGGAGTATAGCCAAGCATATAGATATACTGACGTTTCACCGACTCATCAATACAGTTAAGATACAGTTAACTCTGTCACCCTAAGCAATACACCTTTCCACATTCATTTCGTAACTTTTGTTTCTACTAAACATACTTCCCAAATATACAACTAAAATTACTTGTTCTCATTGATTGTTCTCCTGTTTATTTATTTCATTAAAAAGTTTTTGGGCACTCCTTAATATGTTAGTCTAATAATTTTTTTTCGACAATATTTATCGATATTCAAATAAGATAGGGCTGTGAGCGATAATATATTGCGCTTTGAAATTCATATACAAACTAAAAATATATATGTTATGTTAAACCGAAAGCTGAAAAGAATTTTCTGTATAACGACTATAGTTGATATGAGTTAGACCGGAACGGACAGCTATTACGACCATTAAAATTGACACCATTTGAAGCACGAAATCATCGGCTATACAAAGAAATAAATGCCGTAAAAAAAAATCAGCTTCACGCTGTATCCCGCACACAGCAGGGTAGGCAGAGGAAACCTAGTGTTAAGACACTCCGTAAAAAAAAGCAGAAAAAAACTCCATATAAATGTCGTAATTTGTTTTTTTATTCTTAGACTTTTAAATATAAACAAGGTAGGCCTATAATAATAACTCATGACGTTCATGATTATTATCATGCGTTTAAGGCTTAAGACATTCAGTTATTCATTAAGATATTTCTGTTTCCCGCTTTCCACTGAATCCTTGAAGCATTGCGTGTTGAGTGGCGGAGCTAAACACTGCGAGGCAAAGGGGAAAGGAGTACCCTAATACTAGGTTACCGCGAGTCTATAAAAATTACGTGGATTTTTACGCAAACGTACGTGTCATAATAAGAGACAAATTGTTGACTCTCTAAGTACTGTTACAACATCTTTTGTTCTGAAGCTTCGTAAGAAATTTCTATTTTTATTTGTCACATTCAGACCTCTATAAATGCAGTATATCTATAAATTAATAAAAAAATATATTTTAGGTAATATTACATTATATAATATTTAGTACCTACATGAAAAGTATATTTTTAAATACATTTTAAAAATTAGGACGTAGCGGGACTCGAAGTCTTATCTTTTCGAAACCATCCAACAGGCTCAGGGATACATTATTAGATAATTTAGTGTCAATTGTGTACTCCAGTTGCCATATTTTTTCTTAAGAAAATTCAAAATAATTTAAATATTTACATATTTCCCTAGATATGTAATTGAATCCACAACTGTCGCATCTACAGTCAAATATTGTTCTGCTGCGCCACAATAGCCTCTACACAATATTTTATTCATTTACACGAAACAGAGACGGCGTGTTTGTGACTTGTAGCAATGAATATAAATAAAGAGTGCAATTTCACCGCAGAATATTTTTTTTATTTTTATTTATTTTAAAAGTATTTTAAAATGCATTATATATTTTTATTTTCGTCTCTGCCGTAATAGGCTAATTGCTAAACAAAGATCTGCTACAAGGCTTGGTCCTCAGCTAGCCACGTCCAACGAGTTCTGGTCTTGATTAGACCGCCGGTCCTTATGCTAGGGGACCAACCCAGCCTGCCCAGCCTATCCAGCCTACTCACTGACTATTCAATTGTTACACTGCAGTGATAGGAAGACCACATTGTAAAAATATTAAATTTTTCAGTTTTTTTTAATTTTTGGACATTACGTGATTAGCGTTGGAACTCAACACCACGGTTTGTCTTACCACGCTACGAAATGAAAATAATAAAAAAACATATTCCCTCGAGTGGGAACACAACCTCCAAATATTGTCTGCACAGGTATAACCACTACACTATAATGGTGAAAACTTAGTTTTATATCAAAATAATTACATCCTATACGTGTCGAAATACTAATACAAAGAAAAATAACATCAAACTACAAACAAAAACAATGAATCACAAATTGTGCCTGCCTTCAAAAATAACTTTTCAACAACTTAAATAATACAAGAAACTAGAAAGAATGAATCAACTACTCTAGAACTGCGACAATGAAACATAAAGCAAAGTATTTTATTTAACCCACCATTGCGGTATTTACCTTTGTTGAGGAAACTTATAGCGGTGCTTATGTGCTAGAAAGGTGACCTGAGCTTTACCTAATACCTCACTAGTAAATAATAGTTAAAGATCTAGATGATTGTGGATGAGGCCAGTCGTGGCGCAGGGGCACAAAGTGCAAAAGTAAAACCGGCTTGTTGTGGGTTCGATCCCCACTCGAGGAGATGACATATTTACTTAAATTTATATTTAAAGTTCTTCGCTCTGGTGTCGAGGCAAAGCGCGGCGTTGAGTTCTGCTACTAAACACGCAATGCCTCCAAAATCCGGCAGAAAGTGGGGAACAGTATCTTAACACTAGGTTCCCTCTGCCTACCCTGCTGTGTGCGGGATACAGCGTGAAGCTGATTTATTTTATTTAGATGATTGTGGTTGAGGTCGTTGTGGTGCATGGGCACTAGTGCGGCTCTAAACGCGACGGTTGTAGGTACTATTCCTATTTGGAGAAACAAAAAGTTTATTATAATTCAACGCTACCTACGTTTTGCCTTGTTACTATAGCGAGGAAATGAAATAAATAATTAATTTCCCCGAGTTGAAATCAAACCAACAACCTCGTTTACGGCCACACACTTGCGCCACGACTGGCCCCTAAATTTACTTAAAACATAAAGAAAATATGATGCATTTAATAACACAGCCTAGCTTCGCTTTCCATGGCCCCTGCATTGATTAGCTGTACCTATAGTTCGGGTTTCCCTAACGTGACACACGCACGCGCGTTTTTAATTATAACGAATCGTAAGTTACTAGCACAATTTGATCGTTCGAACTAACTTGTACCTTTCATAGCTTTCGTTTCTACCTTGTTGCTTTTAACTGATTTTTTTTAGAGTTAATTTTTTGGTTGTTTGAATAATATTTGAGTTTATTATTATTTTTTAAATATTACATTTTTGTTTAGCTTCATGCTGTATCCTACATAATAGTAGAGTAGATAGAGGTCAAAGGAGGCCATCTTTCAAGATATTGCGAGGTGAAAGTCACCGCACTTTGTTTTTACATAGTAAGGTAATGAAATGGTTCATTCCTCTGAGTCAGAATTGAAACCACAACCGTTACGCTTACAGTCCGTAGCTACACTAATGCGCCACGGCGGCATTTACTGCGCCACCACGACCTCTATATGTAAATTGTATATATTTATTTTATTCAATAAGTAAACAATCTAGCTTCACGCTTTATCCCTGGCGGGGTAGATAGAGAGAACGGAGCGCCAAACTCTACGGTCCCTGCATACCTCTTTCGTGTCGTCCACTGTCATCAACCTTTTCATCCATGCCCTCTGGGGGGTCCTCATGTTTTTTACGTGCCCTTTCTCCAGTATCTTCAATACTGTGTTTTCGAAGGTCAACCGCAACTTCCCCTACCTCTCTTACCATTCACTTTTCCGTCGTAAACCTTTTTTGCCATTCTTTCCTCACTCATTCGTTCGACGTTCCCAAACCAGCTCCTCGCTAGTACCTGCCATTCTGTGTATCTCTTCATAGCGGATTCGATCAGCTAAGCTGACTCCGCATATCCTACGAAGAGATCGCATCTCCACAGCATTCATCTTTATTTCATTCTTCTTCTGTAATATCCACGTTTCGCTGCCGTATAACAACGTCGGTAACAACGCTCCATTGTGTACGATCAAACATGCAGCTGTGCTGACGTGTCGCCGTCTCATCAATGCAGTTAGGGCTCCGTTAACGCTGTTACCGGCAACAATACGCCTTTGCACATCCATGTCGTATCATATTCATCTCTACTGAACATACTTCCCAAATATATATCACTTCATTCAGCGTAATGCTAAATTAGACGTAAACAATAAAAAAAATACAATTTAGTCATACAAGAAAATGAGCATATTTTCTTTGTTAATATAAATTTGATATCAAGACTAATTAATTACTTTCTTAATTCATGCATAATTCTGTTTTGAGGCTGTCTTCGTGATGGTTGTGGCTTCGACTCCACGCTGCAAAATGAACTCCTCGCTCTTGTAACGAGATAAAACTAAGGACAAAGTTAAAGATTAAAAAAAACAAAGCATTTCCTTTGTTGTATTTGAACCCACAACTTTCACATCACGATGTTATCAATTTCATCATTAGCTATAAACATATACATATAAAGAATTAATTGAATTTCGTTGTCGAAAACTTTTCAAGAAAAATTGTATATTTTTGTGAATTACGCAATGATTGATGACTCAATAACGTAGAACGACGCGACGCGACGCGACGTCGACGTCGAGTTCCTTGTAAGAAAAATATTAAAAATCACTCAACGCTTTATGATTTGCTAAGTGAAGTCAACTTTCATTCATACATACATTCAAAAAAAATAAATTATAACGTTAAAATATACTTCTACGGGATTATTAATAAAAATAACATTAAAGAAATGTATTGATAACTTAATAGAATTGGTAATGGTATATCTGGAAAGTACATATACTCAGTAGAGGTGTATGATACAAAATGGAAGTCAATGTACCATAGCTGCATTAATAAAAACCATGACCTCCCGTGGAGGAGGAAGAGGTGCATATATGAAGACGTTGATGACATATAAAGCCAGATTTTCACTGTGAAAAAGAACGAACTCTTAAATAAAACATGCAAATTAACTTCAATTACTTGTCCTCGCTCTATCCTTTCTGCCCAACTAGTTATTTTTAGAAACACAGTAGGCAGTTTACACTTACAAGTTCAACGTAAACTTTAATAGGCCCGCTCCTTTCGCCATCGTAACTGGGTTTTAGGCGTGAAGCTAGCTAAAGCAATGCTTATACGTAAATTTTTGAAGCCATTATGGCGCAAAGTGGTGGTAGTACTAGCTTTTAACTGGAAACACGATAGTTGTGGTTTTGATCCTTCTCTGCCGTCTAATGCCGTCACCCAAACACAGAATTTTTAAATTCGGGCGGAGAGTGTAAAATAGAATATTTATATTAGAGGCCGGTCGTGGCGCAGTGGCACAGGGTGTGACTGTGAAATCCACTGGTTGTGGGTTCGATCCCCACTCGAGGAGATGAAATATTTACTTAAATTTATATTTCCATTTCTTCGCTCTGGAGTCGAGGCAAAGCGCGGCGTTGAGTTCTGCCACTCAACACGCAATGCCTCCATAATTCGGCAGAAGGTGGGGAACGGAGTGTCTTAACACTAGGTTCCCTCTGCCTATCCTGCTGTGTGCGGGATACAGCGTGAAGCTAATTTAATGATAGTAGGTTATCTCTGCTTATCCTGACCTAATTGGAACTTACACCTCCGTCCATTCTGTGCGACATTATAACAACGAGATTATAAATGGGGCTATCGTGGGGCTCAGGGGCACAACGACTATAAACGTGATAGTTGTAGGTTCTATTCCCACTCGAAGGAATGAAATGCTTAATGTCTTCATTTTCTTCGCTCTGCTAACGAGACAAAGCCGTCAAGTTCTGCCACTCAATACTGAGAAATTGGTGTTTCAAGAATTCTGCGGGATGGATGTGTCTTAATAGGGACGGAGCATCTTAACGCTAGGTTCCCAGGTTCCCTCTGCCTACACTGCTTTGTGCGGGATACAGCGTAAAGTTAAAAAAATAAAAAAGAACTGAAATGTAAACTTTACTTTCTTATATAAAAAGAAAAATATAAAATGAAATTTGATATTCTGAACGCGACTCTTTATTTAACTTTCAAACCAAGTTCAATAAACTTTGATACAGCGGATATTGGTATTACAAAGATAAACTGTATCGCTTGATAAGCCAATATAGGCCCTTGATCTTATATTGGAAAGTTTAACTAGTAATCTTCTTTGATTTGGTTCATAATAAATCTAATGAATTTAGTGAAGAGAGAGATTAGTAAGTAGAAAGTGGAGTTTTTGACATTAGTTTCTCTTTGCCTATCCTATTAACCCGCATCACGCTGCATCCCGCATATAGAACAAGTCAACATTGTTAAACCATTGTTAGACACTCTGTTTTTATGCAATAATAAATATTTTTATTTTATCTAGATTAATTTAATAAAAACACAAGTGTATCTCTGTATAGCAGAGTAGATGTAGCTATGCCACGATGGCTCCTATAATAAAAAATATTCCGTTACTTAATTAAATGAATGTTAACAAATCTGGCCGTCGTGGTGCAGGTTGTGTCAATAAATATGTATATACAAGTAAATTTAATATGTTAGTTTTTTCGCTCTGGTAAGAAGGCAAAGCGCGGCGTTCAGTTTCGCCACTAAACATAGCAATGCCTTGGGAACGGAGTGTCTTTACAGTAAGTGCTCAGGTTCCCAGGTTTCCTGCGTGATACAGCGTGAAGCTAACAAAAAATCCATACAAACCAGGTTGCGGGCGGCCACTAGTAACTTATATGTTTTGTTGATACGTCTCCTTTATAATTATTATATTTATCTAATATAAAATGAAATAAAAGTAATATACCTATCCCTAAATATGAAGATATGTTGAATTTAATATAAGACCAACTAGAATCTAGATTAAGGTAATTACAAAAGTTTACAAGTCGATTTGCGGGCATGGGCTTAAGTAAGGAAATTAGTGATCGCAGATTATAAAGATATTGCAAAGTGGATAACATTATACAAACTGGAAGTCTACTAGGTTCCTCATGAATTTTCATCTCCGATGAATTTTCAGGGCATTTCGTGTTGAATTCAACTAATCACTGCTCTTTATATTCTCTACCGGAGAGAGGAAATAAAATTAATTAATTGCCCCAAGCGGGAATCGAACCCACTATCGTCATCGATATTAATTATACCGACTTCGATATTTTTTATACATATAAGCATTTTAAGCAATTCTATAATGGCTATTTTATGATCCAAATAAAGTTTTGTAGACAGAATGCCCGTATGGATTCTGAGATTTACTTTTTCAGTATCAACAAACTCGATAAAGCTCGGTTTGGTATTTTATTTCTTCGTCGCTTCTTATTGTCACTTGTAAAGGTTATCTTTTTATTGCTTATTTTATATAAAATAATATAATGGAAGACAGTCGTGGCGCAGAGATACAAAGTGTGACTGTAAACGTGACAGGTTGTGGGTTCGATTCCCACTCGAAGCAAGAAGATGAAATATTTAATATTTTCATTTCATCACTCTGGTGTCGATGCGAAGCTCGGCGTTGAGTGCCGCCACTCAACACGCAATGTCTCTAGAATCCGGCAAAAAATGGGTAACGGAATGTCTTAACCCTTTCGATTCCGGTTCCCTCCGCCTACCCTTCCGTGTGCGGGATACAGCGTGAAGCAGATTTACATCACTGGTATCTTTAGGCTTTAAAGGCGTAGGGAATTGACGACCCCACCGCCCACTGGTCTAGACCGGTGCAATCAGTCAATGGAAAGCCCGCCTTCATGAACAAAAGCCCTAGCCGGTGTAAGAAGCGAGCAATGTCGATAGGCAAATGCATCCGGTTACTACAGCGGTTCGGCAAGGTATTTGGTGATATGCCTTAAAGGGCGCACGTCGGGGCTCTCCTAGTGACGTGTGGCC
>DWLH01000681.1:0-17573 GCA_018249795.1 Heliconius telesiphe telesiphe
TAAAATTACTTTTTTCTTTCCTTACAGAATCCTGGGTGGAGTTAAATTCCGGTGGCATACTGAGCGGCGCTGAGAACGAATACATCAGGCTGCTCCGGGAGGCTCAGAGGGAGAGCAGAGATTCCTCGGTGCGGCACTCCCGGGCCTCCAGCGTTAAGGGCAGGTGAGTTAGTTTCGGTTAAAACAACGAAAAGTCATATTTAGTAAATCCTATTATGATTTTGGCAATCTTGCACTTGTTAACACCTACCTAAAATAAGTTATCGGCGTGTGTATCGAGTGTGGTCCACATCATTGCATCCACACCACCCCCACCATTATAAAGTTGTTTTGTAATTCATTTCATACAAGGTGAGTGCAAATACGGCCGCCATTTGCGTTTATCAACCTTTATAACACACGTCCCCGTTGAGCTTATAATTACAGAATTACGCACGGAACCCTCGACGGACTAGACTGACTCGCTTTTGACCGATTTTTTAAGTCGGTTTAAATTAAAAAATACATTTTATGTATCGGTATAATTTTACTATCCGCTTAGGTGATGATAACACGTACAGGATGTTAGATAAATGATCTTCACGCTACAATGCGTATGTTGTTTTTTTTTATTTTTAAGTTATCTGCAGTTTCATGTAGGGCAGGGATTGGGGAATCTATTATAAATTACAGGTTCCTCAATATTAAAATATGATAATGAATCACTCCCCTCTCCTATTTCGTATAAAATAAAACATATTTCGTTTTATATACGTAGCTATCGTTCATTTGGTACTAAGTTAAATATGTCAATGAATTCGCAAAACTGCTTGCAAAACTCGAGTCTTCTCCAATATTTCAAAAAGTTCAAATACGTACCTAAATTGTTAAATTTGTACGGAACCATCAAATGCGCGAATATGACTCGTACTTGGCCGTTTTTAGGGTACCGCACCTCAATAAGAAAAAAAAACGGAACGTTTATAGGATCATTTTGTTGTCCGTCTGTCAAGACCAATTTACTTGAGATCGCGTTGAGGTATCAAGCTGAAATGATTATTTATCAGATATTCAAGTCGTCTTATAAAATATTTCCCGTCAATCTACAATCATTAAATTGGTACAGAACCCTAGGTGGGCGAGTATGACTCGCGCTCGGCCGGTTTTTTTAACTGTGCAACGAACAAGTTATAAACGACGACAAACGTATGTTTATTAGGTTAGGCTTGTATTTAATCTTAGAAACTGAATTTGACCCATTTGTAATTATTAAATCCTCATGAAACAGTACAATAATATGGCATACGAGCTGATCTCCTGATGTAATCAGGATCTGAACATTAGAACTTCATAGATTACTGGTAAACCACTCGAGTTTAGACTCGTGTCGTTTACAACTCCTTATCATGCACAAGCACATCTAATACGCACATGTATCATCACTTGGTGTAGAAAAAAGTATTTTTTAGTTTTACTTATACTTTACGTTAATTAAATTCTAATATTTTTGTAACTTTATTACTGCAAATTTTTTAGAATATAAACAAAAAATACTCTGATTGTCGCAAAATGGTCTGACGTGGCAAGGCTGCAATGATTCACTCTCCACGATGCGGTTAGGACAATGTGTCCTTTGTGTGCAGTTTATGTTTCACCTGCTCAATATTGTGTGAAGGTCACCGGTTCGATGTCCGTGTCGGTTAATTTTTGTTAGGATGATTCAGACTCAAATATATAATTATATAAAACTCTTTATTAAGATAAGATAAGATTATTAACTGACGTGGAAAAGGCTCGACTTGTTTACTTTATCTACTTCCATAGTATTATGTCTTATGGGATTTTACTTTGTGGTAATGCAGCCGGTTAATTAAATCAATCCTGCTCGACCTGCAGAAGCGAGCTTTACGTGCAATCTATAACTTAGGCCCTAAAGATTTCTTCAAAAGTTAATAAAAGAAAGCAAAGATTTCTCGCGATTTTTACGAAAACAAGAAAATAAGGGAATTTTCCATTTTATATGGTTGCTGGCTACGATTAGTTAAAACAAATAGTAAAATAAAGTAAAACAGAGTTAGAGGCATCGTCCCTAAATTATAATAACACTACCGACCCACACGAGGCTTCGCCCGCTTAAACCTATTGTTACACTATAGCCAATTTATACAAAATGTTTACGTAAATGACATAAAAGGTAAGGTAAGGTAAAGTAGTCTGTGAGTTATTGCTGCAGTTTCATCTAAATCCGTTCAGATTTTTTTTTGTGTGAAAGTGGACTGTGTAACAAACATCCATGCTTCCAAATTTTCACATTCATAATATTAGTAGGAAGAAGTAGGATTATCATATTTCAAGACCGTCGTGGCTTAGTGGCACATCGTGTGTTTGTAATCGTGACGGTTGTGGGTTTGACTCCTACTAAAAAGAATGAGTTATTTTCATTTTCCCGCTCTAGTAATAACACTACCCACACAATGTCTCGAAAATTGGACGTTGCGTAGAGAACAGAGTGTCTTAACAGTATAATTTAAATTGCTATTTCACACTTTGGATTATAAATTCGTTCAAGAACTCCAACAGATTAAGTTATACGCTCTTATCGCGCTTTATCGTAATTCTTACGCGTTTGCTACTACTTTTATTGTTACTATTTATATAAATCTGTTTACAATAGAAAATTGTATTTTTTTAGCTTCACGCTGTAATCCGCATATATCAGGGTAGGCAGAGGGAACCTAGTGTTAAGACACTCCGTTCGCCACGTTGTTGTTTTGAGAGTTGTTGAGTTGATTTTCTAAGTTAGAATAAACCATGCAATTATAGTTATGTTATATAGTCTATAAGCTTTCGTCGACAAAATGACTCCATACAAAAATATTTTTTTCAATTCAAATTAGTTCCTGAGATTACCGCATTTAACCAAACAAACTCTTCAGCTTTATAATATTAGATTAAACGCACTCTAGTAAATATTACACATGTCGCTGGTTTTATACAAAACATGTTAGAAATACTCATCCTGTCTAGATTGGAGACGACGCCGTTACATAGATTAACATATAATATTTTAGTTAACCAACTTTTAGTTAAAAATTTAACGCATAATTAAATTACATAAACTTTTTATGGCTTCAGACAGCAGCAGTAGGCCTAGTGTTATGACACTCCGTTCTTCTGAGGTATTGCTTGTTAAGCGGCGGAACATAATGCCGCGCTTTGTCTCATTACCAGAACAAGGTTAATTCATTCCTTCGAGTGAAGATCGAACCCACAGCCGTCACGTTACAGACACACCCTTGTGCCGCCGCGCCACGTCGGCCTCATTTAATTACAATATAGACCAATATTTAAAAAAATTAAAACACATTGAAATCGGTTAATAAATATCCGATTTTTGTACAATGTATGGCCGCCGACCTCGTTTGTGACGTCGCTCCGCCCTAATCAAGATCAACGCACAGAGATAATATAATATTTATAGCAGATTTTTCCTTATATAAAGTTTTCTCATTCCATATTATTATATATTATTATTATTTAATATTATTTCAGCCCAAAATCTCCACCAAACAGTCCGAACTTGGAGCCGTCGACTGAAGACGAATTGAAAGGAGTTTATATCAACTGTTGGAGAGTGAGTATTTGTTTTTATGTTTTAATTTCTTCTCTAAATAATCTTACTCTAAATAAGGTACAGAGTCATTTAAAAAAATAACGCTGTATCCTGCATACAGTAGGTTAGGCATAGGGAACCTAATGTTAAGAAATTCCGTTCCCCCTCTTTACCTAGAATTATGAAATTTAGCAGCTAGCACCTTGGTAGTACTAGTTCAATGAAAAATTTGAAAACTGTACATTTGTGGTTAAATCCTAAAAATGAAAACTTAAAAAGGGAGCAAAATTTGGTATTAAAGCCGCTAGTTCAACTAAGGTATCAGATGAAAGGGCTCTCTGGCTAAGCTAAGCTTGAATTTCAAAAAAATCTCGTGATGTCCATTTTTTGTACCGAGCCCTCGGTGGGCTAGCCCAACTCGTGTTGTTCCTGTTTTTTTCTATTCGTGAAACCTTACAAATCATTGATTTTTATATAATATAAAATTATTTCTTTTTGGTTTTTTTTTTAGGATGACTCCAACGATTGGGTGTGGGAGTGGAGCAGTCGGCCTGATCAAGTGCCGCCAAAGTAAGACATTTTTAAAATATGTTTTCTTACTCACAAAACAAGCATTTTATTTAAGCTTTTAAAGTTTGTACATTTTTTGTTGTTATTTTTAATGTTATATATATACATTGTGATTATTTTTATATTATAAAAGTGAAGTCGAGGCCGTCGTGGCGCATACGGTGTGACTGTAACGCGACGGTTGTGGGTTCGATCCCCACTCAGGGTAATGAATTTATATTTATTAATATATATTTTCATTTCTTCGCTCTGGCACCATAGCATAAACCCGGTGTTGAGTTCCGCCACTTAACACACAATGCCTCGAAAAATTCATCGGAAAGTGGAGAATATAGTGTTTCAACTCTAGGTTTCCTCTGCTTACCCTACTTATTTAATTATATAATAGTTTGATAGTAGGATAAATTTTGTTTTATTTTTGTATAATAGGGATTGGCGTTTTAAACATCCGGCGGGCGCTCGCGGTCCTCCATCCGCTACTTCTTCTATAGAAGTACTAGAGCAACTGGCTCCTGCTCAGGTATGTATGGAAATTATTATATAATCTATATATTAATAAGTGAAGTGAAAACTTTATATTTCTATTTACGAAAACTGTTTTGATTTGACTGAAAATTAGATCACTTTGAGATCTCCAATGTGGGTTAGGGCCTCGTGGTGATGCTATTAAGATGAGACCTATTATTCAACTAATTTATTATATATTAAATTTTGTTATTTATACCGTGCAAAACAATAGCTTTAAATTCATTTCGTGCGGCTTACATGCAGTCATGTTTACATCTTTTTATTTTGAACAACATAATATTCAATCCCCTATAAAATAATGCAATAATGCATATAAATAAATAAAAAACAGTCCGTCCCCTTCCAGCAGCAGGCGGCGGCGGCGGGGCTGTCGGTGCGGCGCGCGTGCCTGTTCAGCCGCGGCGCCGTGGCGGCCGTGCTCGTCACCAACCTCGTGTCCCTGCTGCTGGGCGCCGGCATCGGGTGAGACACACACACACAGACAGACACACACACACAGACAGACACACACACACAGACAGACACACACACACAGACAGACACACACACACAGACAGACACACACACAGACACACACACACACACACACACAGACACACGCACACACACACACAGACACACGCACACACACACACACACACACACACACAGAGATACACACAGACACACACACGTACATACATACAGCGTTGCCAGATTTCACCTCGGTCAATAATAGTGCTTATAAATGACATTAAATCAATAAATAAAACTTTTTACACACTACCATGCATTTGATAATATATACACTTTTATGTTTATAAAGTGTCATACATCAATTGTTTCTCTAATTCTATTAAAACCATATTATTTTATTAAACACTGTATTATATAATTTCGAGTTCAATTTCCTACTCATTTGTTGCTCACGTGGTGGAATACATTATTTTCATTCGCCCCACTCTAACGAAAGGAAACGTGGCGTTGAGTTCCGTCACTTAACAACACAATGTCTTGAATTTGAGACTCGAAAACGGAATGTCTTAACACTAGTTATTGTCTATTCTCTAAAATATAGTTTTTTTAAATATTTTTATAATTTTTTATTTACAGAGTATGGCTGAGCAAAAAAGGCATGCTGCCGCCCAGACTCATCATCTTGAACTAGATTTAAGACTGAGTTGGCATTGATTATCTGCTTTGCTATGGTTTTAAGAAAAAATAAAAGACAAAAAGTACATTTAGTATTTTATAAATATGCCTTATTTGATAAATGTTGGCTACAGATTAAATACATTTTCTTTAATTTGAAAGTTAAATATCAAATATATTCTTCCTAAATAATAATTAGAAATCATAAATAGTAATTAGCAGTCGGGATGCACCGTTTTATACCTTTTGCTTATTTGAAACATTTTTGATATACATATTTTGTGTTTCACTTAGGTGTTTAATTAATATCAAATTGATTTTATTTTATTATTTACTGTTAGTAAAAAAAATATAATAAACAAACTAGCAATCACTATTTTTATATATATTTGTGTTTCTTTTTATTTTTTTTAAATCCATAACAATTTAGATAAATACAGGTTAAGCATGAATTGTTTAAGTATGATACAGTGTTTGTATTTTCAATAAAAAAGAATGAAATACTTTTTTTATTATATACAAAACACTTTATGTTAAGGTCATTCAATTTGTATTTGTGTTATAAAAAAAAGCAAATAATCGATATTTTGTTAAAAAAGGTAACAATAAAGATGGGCGAATGTCATAACTTAATATACTCTTCATATATTATCTGTACCTAAAAAAACATATCAATTTTCTTTCTAATATAAATACAAAATGAATGTGGTATGCAGATTGTAAATTTAATATCTATAAAGATAATAAGAATTCGAAATTTAAGTAGAAAAGCTACGTTTTATTTATTATATTAGCATATTTTTCAATAGATATTAAATATATAATCTGCGCATCGACTGCTAGACTGAGAAGGTGGAGAAATAAATTTAAAAAAAGCAAAAAAAAAATGTATTTTAACTTAGAATATTTTGTATTTTCTTACTATTATAATATCGTTAGTTGTTTTTATTTTTGTTTTATTCGGCGACTTAAAGGATTTTTGATGTGCAATCTTTGTCAATGAATAAATAAAAAAAAAACATATGATAAATTAACTTTTTTTAAAAAGTCCTAGTCGTAAGATTTCCATTTTTTCGTTTATAAGTAATATAATATATATATATATTATGTTAATATAAAAAAATTAATGGCAAACTAATACTTTAGAAAGTGCATTTTTTTTATTTCTTTCCATTTTCTTCTTCTCTTCCTTTCTGTTTTTCCATTTTTTTACATAGTTAAATAAACTTTTAGCATTTTTCAGTTCATTTCTGTTTAAAATTTTACTTGTAAATTAAGAGTAATTTCAACAATTCTATTTCTTAATTCTATTTAAAATAAAAAAAAATGTCATAAAAAATTTTCCCAATTGAACTTTTTTACTAAAAAATTGCACTTTGCACTTTAGTGTAAATTTGGTTTATAAAAATAAGAATGTATTAGTTTTTTTTTGTTTATTTATTATATAAATGATGTTTAAGTATTTTGTTGAAAATTGAAAATTTATAACATAGTGCATTCATATTTTGCCATAAAGCCAAATATGTTTATTACAATTATTGACAAAAAATACAAAATAAATATTTATTGGAATTTAATTTATATTTATTTAATTTTGAATCAACATGTTATTAAAATATATAAAAAATAGGCATCACGGGACGCCTGGCAGATGTGAAACATCATGTTCGTAGAAATAATATGCGTAAAAGACAAGATTATTGCAGAAACTAAATATAGCATAATGAAATAATTAAGTATTACAACTCCTACAGAAAATGGTGTATTTATTTAATAAACATTTATTTACATTTGATATAAAAATTCGATATTAATTTCAAGTTGCTATAACGTATATATCTACGTATATACCTTAGTGTAGCGTGGCGACCCGTCGCCATGCCAACGACCCGGTTTATTACCTGCGCCTATAGATGTTTCACATCAAAAATATTATATTAAAATTTGTTCTAGCTTTCCATCCATATGATAAATATAACAAATGAGGTGCAATTCAACGCCACGTAAAAGGTCGGAAGAAAAATAATTTAAAAATAGTCGTTTCCAAGTGGGCATCGTACCCATAACTAACGCGCTTATAGTATTTTTCTTATATTTAATACAATTGTAGCAAACATATTTGGTATAATCTGCTCAAAATGAAATAACTGTATAATAATTTTAATTAGAAATATTAGAAATTATTAATTTTTGTTGTGTTTTCTTTTCATTATAATCATTACATGTATATAAGCTGTGTCATTGTAATCGATAGTGTAAAAGCTTAATGAATAATAAAAGTACGCCATTTTAAGTATTTTGTTTGTTTTTTTTTTTAATTTTTGTATCTTTTGTTGGTGGATTAATGTGTCTTGGTTCAGTAGTTACTAATTGTTGAACAAGTGATTTGAAGTCAATAGTTAATTAATAAATAACAAAAAATAATGAAATAAGAATTATTGAACATAACTATACAAAATAGTTCCATCCGCCACGTGCAACTCGCAAAAGCGCACTGATAGGGCGTCTCCCCATGGCGACGCGCACCAGTGCGTCCCCGCTGGTGTGTCAAGTGGCAACGAATGCGGCGTTGGGGATCGCCACTCAACACGCCATGTCCGAAACGGCGGGAGGTGCAGAACGAAGCTACAAATAGCTACGTGGAATATAAGAGGAGGGATGGAAGAAAAGATGAATGAATTATTAGATGTGATGGATGATACAGATTTGGATGTCGGCTGCGTGACTGAGACCAAGCGGAAGGGCAATAACACTACCGATTTACCGGGCAGTCGGGTCGCTTTCTGGGCCGGCGTACCAGAGAGCGAGCGGGGCTGTCAAGGTGTGTTATTGTCCTCTCGATTGGTTAGTGCAACGGTTGAATACAAGGCGATCAACCCGAGACTGCTTTGGATTCGCTTCAAGCTGGGGATAACAAGAGTATTCTTGTCTCGCGTATGCGCCAGTATCCTCAGTTCCATTAGGCGAACTCAGGAGTTTTGGGAGAGTGTCAGGGATGTTCTAGATAGTGCTAGAGGGAATGAAAAATTAATAATATGTGGTGATTTGAACGGATGGGTCTGAAATGCGCGAAGCGGTTACGAGGGAGTGCTAGATCAGTATGGTGACAAGAGAATAAATGAGGCTGGAAAGCTTATATTGGAAATTTGCAAGGAAAGGAATTTGTTTGTGGCAAACACGATGTTTGACAACAAACAAATTCACATGTATACATGGGAGCGAGCGGAAGGGAAAAGTATGATTGATTTATTCGTAATGGATCAGCGTATTCGAAGCCAAGTTATGGACACGCGAGTGTTTAGGGGTTCTGAGCTGGGAACAGACCACTATCTTGTCGTTGCTAGAATAAGGGGTCTGTTTGCAGGTTGGCGCAACTACACAAGGCGTCCAAACTTGGAGTCGAATTATCGCATAAGAAGCTGGAAGCTTCAAGATCCACCGATTAGAGACAAGAAATATCAAGAAAGAGTTTCCAAGAAGCTAGACAGCAGTGAATCTGGAAATGAAAATATTGAAGTATGCTGACAGAACCTTAGGGATTGCATGAAAGAAGAAGCAGCAGAGGTATGTGGTAAAGGGAAAAGAGGCTTAAGTAAAAAGCGCGACGAATGATGGGATGTTGAAGTGCAAGATGCTAAAGAAAGAAAGAAGAAAGCATGGCGGGATTATAAAGCCTCAGGTAAGGATAAAAGTATGAGAGAAATGAATAAGAAAGAGTATAAGCTGCAAAAGCAGAGAAGTTAGTGTTTCTCGAGATTGCTCGCTAACCTGTAGAATGAAAGGAGAGCTTTCAAAGGACGGTGAAATTTTAACAGAAGAACCACACGTTTTGCAGCGATGGGCGGAATTTTACAAGGAGATGTATGAATGTGATGACGCCTCAGTCTCAAGTAACAGCGAAACGCTAAGTCTTGATGTAACTGATGGCGAAATCAGTATAAAAAAAGTTAAGAATGCAATACAAAGTCTGAAATGTGGTAAGGCAGCGGGAGCAGATGGAGTTACTGCCGAGATGATCAAATATGGTGGGCCACGCATCTAGGACTTGTTCTGGTTCTTGTGCAATTTATGCTGGAAATCAGGGGAGGTCCCAGATGATTGGCGAGGTGTGGTCATTGTGCCTTTGTATAAAGGCAAAGGTTCACCGATAGACTGTGTTAAGTTTATGCTAAAATATTAGCGAGAAGAACGCAAGAGAGATCTGAAAGGCTGTTGTGGGAGGCCCAAGGAGGCTTTAGACCTAGAAGACGGTGTATGGATCAGATCTTTTCCCTCTGCATGATCACAAAAAATTTTCTGTGCTTTTGTGGGCTTGGAAAAGGCGTTTGACAGAGTTGTAAGAGCGAAATTATGGGAGATTCTACCCCGGTACAATGTGAGCGGACCCTTGCTGCAGGCCGTAAAGTCTCTTTACAGAGATCACTCAGCCTGCGTGCGAGTAGGAGCTGGCATGCCGCCCTGGTTTGATATCCAATCGGGTATTAAACAATGTTGTGCCGTGTCAGCTTGGTTGTTCAATTTGTATTTGGATAGCTGTCTCCAAGGAGTGAAACAAAGTGATATGGGGAGTGAAAGTAGGTGACCTGAATGTGAATTGCCTGCTGTACGCAGATGATGCAGTGCTTAGTACATCATCAGAATGCGAATTGCAGGCATTAGTCACCACTCTGAAAGAAGGGTGTGAAAATAATGGTCTAAGCCTCAATGCGAATAAGACAAAGGTTCTGATTTTTGAAAGAGATGAAGAAAGGACAGAATGTAAAATCAGTGTAAATGGTAAGATAATAGAACAAGTGAATGAAGTGGTATATTTGGGAAGTATGTTCAGTAGAGATGGAAGATACGAGATGGATGAGGAAAGACGTATTGCTGCCGGTAACAGGGTTAACGGAGCCTTAGCTGCATTGATGAGACGGCGAAACGTCACCACAGCTGCACGTTTGGCCGTACACAATGCAGTCTTGGTACCGACGCTGTTATACGGCAGCGAAACGTGGGTATTACAGAAGAAGAATGAAAGAAAGATGAATGCCGTGGAGATACGATCTCTTCGTAGGATATGCGGAGTCATATGCGGTCTTTGCGGAATTGCGGAACTGATCGAATCCGCAATAAAGAGATACATAGAACGGCAGGTACTAGCGAGGATGTCACGGTGAGAATGAGGAAGAACGTGCTCAGCTGGTTTGGGCACGTCAAACGAATGACTGATGAAAGAATGGCAAAAAAGATTTATGCTACAAAAGTGAGTGGTAAGAGAGATAGGAAGAGACCTCGGTTGACCTTCGAAAACACAGTATCAAAGATGCTGGAGGGAGGTCACGTAAAAAGCTAGTTATGAGGACTCTCCGGAGGGCATGTATGAAGAGGTTGATGACAGTAGACGAGGCGAAAGAGGTATGTAGAAACCGTAGTGTTTGGCGCTCCGTTCTCTCTGACTACCCCGCTAGGGATAAAGAGTAAAGCTAAGTTAAGTTATGTTAAGTTAACTATACAAAACTTTCCGACGCAATAGTGCAGTAGTGTGGTGTGTTAACAAAACAATTGTGGGTTCGATTCCTACTTGGAGGCATATATAATTATATTAAAATATAAATAAAAATATTAAAAACAAGATAAAAACACATACCTATATGTCTATATGTTTCTAAATTAATCGGAAGGAGATTCTAAGTAATTGCAATAAGTGAGATGTATCACCCAATAACAATACTTCACGAGAGTTTCCTTCCGATAAGGGCTGTTGCCAACAAGCAAATGTCCCCGATTGACCCCTTTCCTTTTTGGCCCTACTGGTCTCTACATCGTCACCGGGCTTTGAGAAGCCGAGCTAGAAGAGCTCTGACCATGGCTTCGTTACCATAGAAGATATGACCAACAAATGAAAACACAGCAAGGTTGAGCAAACACACATTTGGACCGCGGCTTCGTACACCGCTTGTAGTGAAGGATTTTGCTTCGCTCGGTGCGAGCTAGGCCTATTGGGTAGGGCACTTGATGGCCTTTTGTGTTGCGATTGTGTGTGGCCCGTGGCCCTACTTACAAATTTAGGTTCGCTTTAGTGAAGGGGTCAGCATCATCGGTTAATAACTTTGATTGACACAATTTTATTGCTTTTATAATTTTTTTTACCTATAAAAGCAATAAAACTGTGTCAATCGGGAACTATGAATTCTTTTAATTTTTAAATGATAGGATTTTAAACAAGCCTTCCGATTGGCTCCTACACTTATGCAGAGTCTAATAAGAGTCTTTTCTCAGTCACCTTGTACCCATCTTAATCACGGATTTATACAGGTCTTTTTTGGTCACTCTGATGCTCAAAGTTTAGAGACTAATACAGATCTTTTCCTGATCCAAGTCTCCCCAACGCTCGTTATTTTACGAGACTTACATGAGGGTTTTCTAGGTCACCCCACACAATAACATAATTTTACACATCGAAAATTCAAATTCAAACAGGAATAACATTTTAATTATAAAAATTGTCAAGTAAAACTGCAAAGATCTGTATTTTCTCTCGGCCTAACAACAACAATAGCTGCTTGTTATTCGTCTCGATCGCGCTCTCGATCCCTTTTTCGAGTACGATAATAATCTACGATCTACGATTTCATAATAAGAAATAGTTTTTATTTTGAGAATACCAAACTTTGGGCGATGGGATACACACAAAGAAATGAAAACTTCGTGCGTATATTTGATGTTAGAAATCGGATTTAACGGTTTTTTAACTAAATTATTCGAAACGAGATTTTACGTAATTGCAATAAGGGATATGAATCACCCAATAACAATACTTCACATGAGTTCCTTTCCAATGAGGGCCGTTGCCTTCAAGCAACTGCCCCCGATTGACAGAATTTCATTTATTTTTATTAACCGACTTCCGTAAGGAGGAGGTTATCAATTCGACTATATTTTTTTGTTATACGACTATATTGTCCTTTTCCATATATTGTGTTTTATACCTCAGAACTATTCACTGTGTAAAGCGAGCAAGCAGACGGACAGTTTGGGCAAAAGAGCAACTGTGCCATTGTTTATTGACACTTCTGTGCCCCTCCACCACCTGGCCTCTACTCCTGGATAGTTATTTAGTGTAATGTCTTTCTTTTATTTCCTAGACTGTGTAAATGAAAATGGTTCATAAATATAAACTGCCACGTTTACAGTCAATCCTTCTCCTCAATACCTATAATAAAAAGGAAGTTCTACTGTAACATTTCATTTTCACTAAATTTTATATAAAAAAAATATTAGTTTTAGCCATATTTTTTGAAATTGTACCAACTAAGTTGTTTTTATTTTTACATTACTTAAGTGTTGTTTTACAATAACGAAAAAAAAGTATTTAAAACTTTATAAAAATTTAAATGCAGTATTTACACTCGCGCCTTTTATTTCTTATCGACCTTATTATCTTATCTTGCAATACCTACATTTCTGCATCGCGGAATTCCGTATTATTTTTACGTAATAGTAGAATATTAAAATAAGTAAAGTAGAATTTTAACTCCGATATAGATACTCGTTGAGTGGACGGACCCAATAACGATTAAGATAATTTAAATATAATAATTTTACTCAGGTGGGTATGGGCGTGGAATCAATGTCCACGCCATGTGTTTATACACACATGCGCTATTTTTGAATCTATTATTTTAGTCAATAAGCAATGTTTTAGGCAAAATAATAATAATCTAATCTGCTTATTAATAATTTTTTTAATTTTTTATATTATTTTGACAAATATGAATAATCGATACATATATAACGTAAATTGTTGGTTTTTTTTTCACATATATTAAAATGAATAAATAAAATAAAATATTTTTTTCAATCCTACACTTCTAATGTAAACTTATCCAAATAATAAAAGAATATATAATTACAAAAGAATAATAATTGAAATTACAAAACGCAAAAACAAGTTTCATTTCACACATTTCTTATATTTTTTTAATAATTTAAATGTCATACGACGTGTAACATGAATGTAAGCCAAATACTTTCTTTAATACCCATTACGTAAAACGGAACTTACTTAGTAATGGAGACGTGAATCTGCTTGTTAGAAAAACTATATTTTCAATAAAAATATTGAAAAATGACAGAATTCCTACAATTAAATCTACCAAATTACAATTTAAATGAAAATGATAGTAAAACAACTCAAAATGACTTGTGCTTTTGCTGTTTAAAGAAAAATATATCGCTCATTCAATTAATAAATTGCAAACATGTTATGCTTTTAGAAAAATTGACGGAATTAAAGGTATTTATTCATATTTATTATATTATTTTCTATTTGAAAATCATATAAAATACTTTATAAAAGGCGTAGTTTTCATAATATAGTGAGTATGGTGGATCATATAGTATAGTAATGACGTTTAATATTGGCATCCTATTATAAAATGGCGACATAAAGAAAATATTCAAAATTTGTTTTTTGCTGGTTTGATGGTGAAGAGAGTTATTCGACCTATTACAAATTACAAGAAAATGTATAAATAAATGAGTATATATTATAATTCGAATTTTAACAAGATTTTATAATGGTTTTTCTGTATTAAATTATATTTTTATTGTAATGGACAATCAGAATTTATAATATGTGTACCAAAACTTTAATATATTCAAATAAAATATTATTAAAAGTACTGTGGTATTTTCTTTTATTTAAAATATACATTATTAATTCTTATTTACACAATTTATGTCTATGATAAATAATAAGGGAAGATACATTTATGATTTAAATAGTAAAAATAAATAAAACCATCCAAAAATTACTTATTTAGCATAGAAAACCTGTTAGTTAAGATAAATAAACTCGCCCATTAAACCTTAAATTTTAATTTTCAATTTAGTATTTTAGTTATTATATTTTACCATTATAAAAATTTTATGATTTAAACTAATAATTATAAATCCTGAATATTAAGTACAATAAATTAAAGACTAATTAAATTTCACTGCCTGTTTTTTTTTAACAAAGGCATATTTCATCACACCTCCTTTCTGATCCTTTGCATGCTACTCTCCTCCACTACTTTCCAACTACTGTAGCAAAATCATCTTTTTTGTATTTTTTTTTGAGTGAATTGAACAAAGTATAGTAATATTTGTAATAAAATTTGTGTGTATGGATATTTGACCCATTTTGACACAAAATCTACTGAACAGATTTAGATGAAACTTTACAATAATAAATGAAACTTTGTAGTAACACATAGATTACAATTTTTGTAAACAATTTGCAAGATTTAGCTATAATATAACAATAACTTTATACAAGTGAAGCCACAAGTGTATTTAATGCGAATGAACTTTTATTACACCAAAAATGTTACATAAACTAATCAAGTCTCCACTAATTAACAAATTACTATAATATTCATTTAATATAATTACCTAAATTTTATTATAGATAGAGACAAATAATATGATTTGCCATTTATGCCACAATGTGATAAAGAAAATAGATGCTTTCAAAACACAAGTGCAACAAAGTTCAAATATATTAAGTGAACATGTAAGTATTTATTTTTTAGTACATATGCTGCATTTTGGTATATCAGATTATGGAAAATCAAACAATTTATTCTCCCAGGTGGGAATAAAAATCACAACCGTTTATAATCAGGCACTATCTCACTGATATGTTGGCCCTAAATTTATGTTATTTATTTATATATTTTACTGCAGAGTTCTGGAGGAATGTTGAGTAGTGGAACTCAGCACCATGCTTTGCCTTTACCAGAGTAAGGACTAGCAAATATTAAATATTTTATTTCCTCAAGTGGAAATTTTACCCACAATCTGATCCGATTCCAATCCCCATATTCAACCAAATTGTTTTTTGAATGGCAGAACTCAATTTATTACCAGACTGAGGAAATGAAAATATTAAATGATTCATTAACCTGAGTGGAAATCAAATTTATAATCATCACATTTACGATTACCATTTGTGCCACTATGTCCCTATATCATTTTTATATTTACTTACATGTAAGAGAAAAAAAATTATGTTATATTTTTTATTATTCAATATGTTAGTGATTTAAAAATTTTTACTCCCTTATAGGCATCTACAGAAACACTAAATCTACATCAAAACTTAACTTTCTCAAAAATAGAATTGAATTCCATAATAAAATCTGAACCAATTGAATTTGAATTGATAGAAAATTCAATAATAGTATCAAATTTTAAACCAAAATATGAAACTGAAGTAAAAATTGAATATGAACCAGACTTACAGACAGAAGAGACATTGAAACCTATTGAAAATAAAAATAAAAAATCTAAAAAGCCAAAAGAACAAAGAACGCCATTGCAAAAAAAATATGAGGGAAAAATTAAAATAACAGTTTTAAGTATGGCCGAAATGTTAGAAGATAGGAAAAAGGAGTCATTGAAAAAGAGTTTTGTTAATTTGCCTTATAAGTGTGAATTTTGCGTGACTGCATTTGACCATGAAAATACTTATAAGGATCATATGGAAAAACGGCATGACAAAGTAAGTATATTATGTTTTTATGCTAATAAATAAAAAAAATCAATTATGCCAAGTATTTATGTATGTACTACTTACATATATGTTTTTATCAAAATTTATCGAAACTTGGCCATTATTTGTTTAAGTTAAAGAAATAATAAAACATCTATTCCCCACTTTCCGGCCAAGTTCCGAGACATTGTGTATTGATTGACGGAACTCAACGCCGCGCTTTGTCTTGTTATCAGAATAAGGAAATTAAAATATTAAGTAATTCATTTCCATGAATGGGAAACGATCCCACAAACGTTTACAATCATATGCAGTGCCTGAACATTTTTATACAAAAATATATAAATGTAAATTGACCTGAATTTCCACTGTTTAAAACCAACAATTTTAATTTTGATAATATCATAATATAATATATATAGTATCGTTAGTGCATATGTATTTCTTTATTTAATTAAAGTTTTTAGATTTGTTGTAATGGACATGAAAAATATGTATTTAGAAAGTAAACAAATATTAAATAATACATAAATATAAATATTACTAGATAGATATTTTAAAGATATTTTAAAATGATAATTTAAATGAGTATTAGTATTTAGAAAACAGATTTAGCAAAGACTTAATATCATGGACTCATTATTTCACTTGAAAAATAAGGATGATTTCATGTTTAAATATTTTTTTGTATGTACTTAATATGATCAAAATCATCGTTTAACAGGTGAACAGCTAGAATAAACATTAATTTTAAAATTTACCTTCTATTATATAATATTTTACTTTAAATTATAAGGCAAACCGCGCATTTCATCGTCTATTCTCAGTCAAACGGAATCGGAATAAAATATTTCAAATGATGGCAACCTTTGCTTGCGGCAGTTATTTTCCAGGCAACCATGTGTTTAAGTGATGAAAAAATAAGCTTTATTTTGATATAATGAATTATAATTCATTAAAAAAACACATGAGTGTAAATATTAACATTAAGTGACCTGTTTAAACCAGGCAACCCTGGGCTTGCGGCAGACTGAGAGCTGGCAACCATTGTTTTTCCAATTCCTTATGCGATTTTCTTTCAAATGATGTGCGATCCACATAAAAAACATATGAGTGCAATTTTCTTCAAAAACGAGAAACGAAAAACGTTAATTAAAGGTGATTGCGGCAGGATTCTTTTAGGCAACCCTAGTGTAATCTATTCTACTATCATGTATCATTCTTAAATAT
>DWLH01000682.1:0-17572 GCA_018249795.1 Heliconius telesiphe telesiphe
TATTTTACAGGACACGTAAAACAAAAAGTATCAAATCCTTTGCGAACAAAAAAACAACAAAGTATAATATTATCGCCAAAAATGATGTTGAAGTTTACAAAGAAAAATTAAAAAATTACTTACCACGATATTTGAGAAGAAAAATACAAATAATGAAGGAGATAAATAATATAAAAGTGAAAACTGACATAGATAACAAAACAAAAAACATTAATTATAAAACTGAGAATCAAGAAATTGCCGAGAATTTATTAAAAGTTCAAGATAATGTGCAACATCATGTTGACTATCTAGTGTTTCAGAATGGTACAGATGTAGAACCCAGTGTTGATAAAGAATTGATTTTGTTACCTGAACAAACGGATACGTTGTTAAAATATGAATGCAGTCCACAATCACACAATAGTTCTACTTGTTCTTCACCGAATAGTGTAGCAACGGTACGTCCTATAGCACAAAATAGAGTCGTAATTAATCATAAAAATAATAAATTAGAACAAAGTAATTCTGGTTTAAAATCAGAAATCACTTCGTCAAAATACAAATATCAAACACATTACAAATTCAATAAAAAACCACAGTTGGATTTAACACCAAAGGCTCACAGTAATAAAGAAAACATTCCACAATCTTCAAAAAATATAATTTCTAAGATCAACAAAACCACAAAAACAAGTAAAAGTATATTCAAAGGCAAAACTAAGAATGTGCTTATGCATAATAATGAACACGTTTCGATAAAATCTTCGTCTACAAAATTTTCTAAACGACCATTAAAAAAATCTTTAGTGCCCTTGAATTCTCGAAATAGTAATGAAAAAGATTCAAACATAAATGATTGCTCCAATTCTAAGGATATATTATTAAAAGATAATATTAATATTGAAAGTGAAATCATCAGCACCTCTACATCGGACGCAAATGACAGTGTAGATGAATTAATATCGCTTGATAAATTATCCCTTAATAATGAGATAAATAACGAAAATTCTTTTCAAAACGATTATACTGAAACACCTAAGCAATCAGTCCATGATACTACGAGTAGCATAATGTCGGTCATTAGAAAATTACTTCAAGAAAAAATACATTTAACGGAAAATAATTCGAAAGATAGTCTTATTTCTAATTCTGATACAGTAATTTTAAATAAAAATGAACCAGACAGTAGTATTAATAGCAGTTTATCACCTGTAAGCATAAAAACAGTTATAACTAATGAAGATAGTATATTAGAAAGCGAATTGGAGGCTGTAGATGCTTCTGATGATAATAATCGAAATCAATCTCTTTGGAGCTACACCGGGATAAAAACACCTATAATGGAATTGGACTCGGTTTCATATATGTCTGTCGCTTCCACCTCTAATTCAAAATTTTCAGAATATTATTTAGCAGATAACGAACTTGATAGCACTTTATTGCCACAAGCGGATCATTTGTTAACCCCAAACTCAGTACAAGAGATTTTTGAGCTAAAAGAAGAAAATAAAAACTCAGTAAGTTTTCGTTTTCAGCTTCACGCCGTATCCCGCATGAAGCAGGGTAGGCAGGAATCTAGTGTTAAGACATATCGCTCACCATTTTCCGCCGTAATCTGTGCACTACGTGTAGAGTGACGAAACTCAACGGCACCCTTTGCCTCGACACCAGAGCGAAGAAATGGAAATAATATATATTTCATTTCCTCGAGTAAGAATCGAATCCAAAACTTGTTGCGTTTACAGACGCTTGTGCGCCACTGCAGAATTATTAGTGTTTAACAGTTAATAATAGTAAACACTAAATCGAAAAAAAATTACATATTTTACAGAAAATAATTTTATTTGGTAATATATATCAATAAACCAAGTACAAATTAATATTTTGTTTTATTCCTAGGTTGCAAGTGATTTTTTAGAAGCTCTTAGCGGATTCTCAATGAATGCAGAGACATTACTCAGCGATAATGTTAATTTGACCGATTCTGAAATTGGCAGCCTTGCGCTTACCTCAGCAAGACTGACGGTATTTTTTTTTATTATTACTAAAAATCAATTCGATTTTTTTAAATAAAAAAAAATATGTAGAAAATATTGTATAGGCGTCAGAAGAATTATTATTTGCATCCGGCCGCTCATCTGATACTTACGAGTCGTGTTTCTTTGACGAAGACACCTATGTACCCAATTGGCTATTTGATGCAATGAGCCAACAACAATCGGTAAGAATTATTAACATTATAAAAAATCTAATAAAAAAAATCAGCTTCACGCTGTGTCAAGCACACAGAAGGATAGGCAAAGGTAAGCCAGTGTTAATACACTCCGTTCCCCACTTTCTGCCGAATTTTTCGAGGCATTGCGTGTTGAGTGACGAAACTCAACGCGAAGAAGAGCGAAGAAATGAAAATGTTAATAAATAATAATTCACAGTTACAGTCACGCCACTGGGTTATGACGACAGAAGGCGACTTGTGGCGGGATGCAAGTGTGTGACTGTAATATTATATTGACGATAATATTATATTAATAATATTTGCATTATATTAATGTATATTTTCTTTGCATATCTGCGACATCGACAGGTATGGCTACTAACATTTTCTTTATGAATGATAAGTACTTGACGTCAACCATTGGGCTGGCGATAAGTTTTTTTTTTTGTATTTAATCTCATCAATTGTGGGAATTGAAAGAATTTTAACATATTTTTTTTTGATGAATTTTGAAAGTATGACAATTACATTCAGGCAGGCATATTTCATTTAGTAGTCTCATTGAGATTAATTAACCCAGTTTCAATGTTTTGTTTCTTTGTTCGGATAATCTCATAAAATACTTACGAATTGTATACGGCCCGAATATTAGACGACCATTTTATAAAATTTTGGTGTTTCTTTTGAGATACTAACATGTATCGGAGTCCTAAGCTCTGACTCTTATAAATATTTAAATAGATTTGTAATTTGATCATACGATGTTCTTGTTATTATACGAATCTTAGCCATTATTATACAGTTTTACGATATCAAAATATTTAATATAATATTAAAAATCAGAATGAGGAATCAGATGCACTAGATGAGCAGTTAGGAGAAGTACTAGACGCTAATGGTAATTTGCTCGAGCCAGGCGTAGGGGCAACATCTGGCGCCGGCGATGGTAAAGGCATCCATAGCGATCATTCTCAAGATAGCTCTGGTAGAGGAACTTCCCTAAGTTCCACTGCGTCATCAGGACCAGAAAACGAGGTACCAAATTGAGTAAAACTGAAATTTTATTAATCTAGTTCAGATAATTATGTTTAAAATGCGCGAAAAGTTAAGAGATATTAATTTTTTATCACTTTGTCATCACTGTGTACGCAATGTCTTATATGCTCAAGTAAATATACTAAATTTCACATTTAAATTAGTGACTATTGTAAAAAATATTACTACAGTTACTGTAAACGCGACTAGTTGTGGGTTCGATCCCCACTCGAGGAAATGAAATATTTATTTAAATTTATATTTCCATTTCTTTGCTGTGGTGTCGAGGCAAAGTGCGGCTTTGAGTTCCGCCACTCAACAATAATGAAAGTCCAAAATTCGGCGGAAAATTAAAAACGGAGTGTCTTAACACTGGGTTCCCTCTGCCTATCCTGCTGTGTGCGGGTTACAACGTGAAGCTGACTTAATAGTCTAATGGTACGTTTAGACTACGACACTCAGCGTATACATTGAGTCGAGTGTTTAGAGTCTGTATGAACACGAGTGTGTATAATTGTTGTAGAAGGGACTAGAGCATTGAAATGTTTTATTCAGTGATTATGGAAAAAAGCTTAGCTTAAAAAAAAATATATATATATATAACAGACTAGTATTTGTAAAGACACCGGCTGCTGTAGTATCTGAGACTGACTGATCAATTGATACCCATTTTAAGTAAAGCTGATTAAAATAAAGCTAATAATTTATCTGATAGTTTGTTCGAAACTATGGAAGCTTCTTGTGAGCTCTATAATTTTAAGTTGCAACCAAAACTTAGAGCAGGTCGACCTAGACCATTTGCATTAGGTAGTACTCTACATACACCCATAAAAAAAATCTTATCGTATATAATCGTTACGAGAAATTTCCCAGTTTATTAAAAATATTAAATTCTATTTTCTTGAATGCTTCATCATTTTTTTGTTAACTTATAGATTTTACTTACTTCAATGCTTTGTTTTCCTTACTTAAATTTTATTTTACTGCTTGATTTTCCTTAATGACTTAAAACTTATTTGATAGATAATAGGATCAAACTCGCTAGAAAAGTCTAAATAGACTAAAAATATTTTTAGGCTATACTAATCGACCTATCAGCAGTAGCTGCATACGCACCTCTGAACGCTTTAGCAATAAGCACATCTGAAGAAACTGATGGCACACATCAAAATAATAGTATATATATGAAATTATTTTATATTTTGAATATATATTATAGAAAATTAATTTATTATATTCACATTTACTTTTAGTATAGCAATTTAGCTTATGTGAACATTGACTTTCCGCTATTACAAATAACATATTTTTTATCTATATTTTAACATAGCCGTACGCCCCGCATTAGTTTATAAGTAGTTAGTTTCGATAGCTTCAAATAAGGATTTTATTTTATTGTCCTTTAGTATGTTTTTTCAACAACTTAAAATTGTGTGCACATTTTGAATTTGAAAATTTCGTAGCTTACCTAATTTCATATAATCTTAGCTGTAATATAAAAATAAATATATTAACTTTTTCATAGTGCCAAATGGACGTGATGTGACTGATCGTGAAGAGAACCAGAATAACCCGCCCCAAGGGACAAGTAGTGTTGACGGCGACGTCAGTTCTATGGGCACGGATGCTATCGACGTCGATTCTGATTGATTAATTGATAGTTATTTTGTATAATGTTTTTGTTTTGTTTAAATTGTATAGTGACTGTATGCATATTGTATTAAATTATTGTTGAATTATATATTTTTTTTATTCTCTTTTTTATAAACAGCCAGAACGACACGCTCAGTAAGGATATGGGATACATATGAAATATTAGTTGATTTTTTTTTAAGTGAAATAAAATATCATAGATTATCGAGGAAATGTCTTTTTTTGCATTTATTCATATTGTACAATCTTATAATATGATCCGTTCTGCAAAATTTTACACGCGAGCAAGAATTCATATATAAAACAGTAGCTCTTTCGTATTGTACATAACCATTTTACCAGTAGGTATAGTGAAAACATGCGTATAGTATTTAGTTTTAGGATAATAAATTACTTATCGACTAATTTTTAAATTTTGGTTCTTTATTAATACAATATCAATAGTATGCACTATTCTGGAAAGTTGGCTCTTACCAAAAAAACATTACTATGGTGCACTCTCGTTGCCGATGAACTTTCTATGCTAGATTTAGTTATTATTACCGATTTAATACAAAAGTTAAACCTTGGTAAAGCGTTAACACAGATACAAGGCAGGCATAACGTCCGACACCACGCTTAACTCACTTCGCTTTCAAAACGGACTAACGGACTAACGGTTCGCGTAAGCTGAAGGCTTCTCTTACTGGTTACCTACAAGTATTAAGGGGAATACCACTGCGGTTTAACACCGCGAGCTCTTACGTCAACTTGCGAACGATAAATGTATCAATATTTATTTATATGCATTAACTTAGTCGGTCTATCTGTTACATTATATTATATCACATTATACAGGCCAGTACAAATTGAGTGGAGCCGTCTCGCTAAAATTTCCAATATATTGCGAATACCATAAGCAATCGAACCGAACAATCTATTAAATATTATATTTTTTTTTATCTTATTCTAATTTGTTTACTTTGGCCTGTTTGGCATTAAAAGAATAAAGTTTTTCAGTGACGTTCACTTAGATAGGTACCTACGTGATAGTCGCAGTGACCTAGCTCATTTAGCTTTATCTCAAAAACGAAATGAGTTAAAACAGTAATAGATAACAATTTATTACAATAAAACGATTTAACAAATTCATATTAAAGTGTAATTATTATAATGCATTAAGAAAAAGTGATAGTTATAAGTATACTGTACTATGCGAATTACATGAATTAAACAAACCTTAGACGTGTATGAATATACATATAGAAAATCGAAAGACAAATCGATTATTCGACAACAGCGACGTATCATCGAATGATAAAAAACGTATAAGAATATTGAAATGCCCTTATCTATATTAGTTAGGGTACCTTCCTATTACACCAAACTTTTTTTATTATTTTAAGGCAGTGAAACACCCAACTTAAATTCAAGGACAGTTGGGGACGAGATTACCTAGCTAACATTAATATCAACTAGATCATATCACTAGACATTTTCACATACGACCTCTACACATCGGCCGCGTTATATATTACAATATTTACACGTCTTAACGTATGCGTATGTATTTTAGAGGGCATCACGAACACTAAAGCAGGACGCACTCTGCAACTCTAATACCATTCAGTCATTGAAAGTCCATCGGCGTTTTGTAACCTAACACCCCAATTACAAATGACAAAAATGAAAATATCCATACATCTATACAATAACAATATAAATATTCATATAATTAATTCATCACTTTAAATGAGAAAACTACATAGAAGAAATGTAAGACTCTGAGATCGGGGGTAACAAGAGTTTATACTTCATGAGGCGCGCCCGTTGGCGCGAACGATCCAAATAAACAATAACATTATCATTATTCACTAAATAACTTTCCTATTATAATAATATCGTGTGTGAAAATCAAATGTGCAATTTCTCAAGTGAAACAATTATAAACAAATTTAGCGATATTTAGCTGTCGTTTTGGCAGGTAACGTTACCTTGAAACATTCTTTCTTCTGTATAACGACACTCGAGAAATTACAATCTGATCGAAATTGAATATAACTTATAAACGAATTACAACAACTCAGCAGGTAATAACACAATATAGAATATAACATTTTGTACTATAAACACAATGTAAATATAATAGAAAACAAGTATATGAAATTCTACGGCTTGTTCACTATCTTTGCTGTGAACAACAACAGTCGAAATAGGATATATTGGAGAAGTGATAAACTTTTCTGATTATGAATCTATTGAAAGAGTTGCGGGTAAAAAGATTATACGAACTCTTATTGTGCACAACAATTCGAGAAATCACATCATATTACATGTCTATATACCAAATATCAGAATAAAGAGTATTAAATGAAATATTGATAATACGTTTGATGTGAATTATCCACAAGATGCTTCTATCGCTCAGAAGATAAACGCAACGTGGCTGCGAATGATTCATACAATATAAAACTAAATTTCACAATACAAAATTTGTACCTACAATCAATGCTAGTCAAATGAAACTTGCAATCATCATTTACAAATAATTTAGTCACAAGACATGCATAACGTTAATGAAACAATTTGAATACAATGAAAAGTAAAAACAATATTAGATAGCTGCAACATCCGTTTGCAAAAATTTTAAATTCTTTCCGGCACAGCATCTCCGAAATTAACAACTTTCTTATGCAATCACACAGTTCTAATAATAAACTTCATTCATAAAATTGTTATCACAGAAAATTATGTATTTACAATTTTGTCGTATTAAGTACGTAACCTATAATAGTAACGGCATGTCTCGTAACACGGGCTTACGATTTAACCCCGAACATTGAATATTGCCATCACAAATGAACTTTTACACGCAAACAGGTAAGTATATTTCGAAAAACACATTCAAAACTAGGTTTATATTTAAGTAAAGCTTTTCTGGATGTAGACTTAAACATTGGGATACATAGAAAAAAGAATTAAAATCAATTATTATAGATTAATCCATAGAACGTCCACAAATACATACATTACATTTGTAATACAATAGTAACGTTCGAGGCGTTCACGCAGTGGTGAATATGAAAATGGTTCTTAATTACCAGGTGTTACATGATGAGCGTCTCAGTAATCCTCCAGTTGGCTAACAACCTTCTCACAATTCATCTGACATTTGAATTAAGAACAATGAAACAAATGAAACGGTGTTTTATATTGTAGGAAAGTTGTAAACCAACAGGTACCAAATCTAGACAACGGCGATGTTGATTTTGTGCCTGGTCGTTATTTATTTAGAACATTATTACGTTACAGGTTCAAAATTCAAATTGCTGATCATATAAAGCTTAATGTAAAGCTGTTGGAGCTAATTAATAAAAATTTATATTAATAATGAAATCTTGAATTATAAATTTATTAATCACAGTGAACACTATAGGATTAGGTTTTATTCAACTTTTAATAATAATAATTACATTCTACAGTTTTAAGTCAATTTTGAAGATAATCTGGATGTCGTTTACATTTTAATGCTGATATTCTATTAAAATTTTCAAAATTTAAACAGTTTTAATATAATACGTACTTGGTCTATGGATGATTAAACATTATCTAAACAATAGTATGTATTCTCCTTAACCAGGCGACAAAATCTATATAAACAATATCATTACTCCAGCCAAGGACTCTTTAGAGCATCTTGTCACATTTGGTCAGATAGGTTAAACTGCCATTACTCGGGACTTAGCTTGGAGGCACTATGTAATTACTAACATTCGCTATGCTATGCTATTCTTTTTTATGCCGAAATGTATACACAACAATCCTCATCGCCAAATGTAACAAAACACTACGTCGTCTATTGACTGGCCTACACACGATTTAACAATTTAAGTAATATAATGCAGAAATTCTTCAAAGTTTACATATAATTCATATTTATTTAGTTAATTGTATTAAATTTAAATAACATAGATATAAAGCACTTGGGGGAAGGACAGCAAATTCAATAAAAAATGTTTAATTATTTATTTAGTATATATTAACTAATCGTAAGTAAAAATTATTCGCTATGTAAATATTTATACATTTCTAGTATTAATTTGTTTCGACGATGAAATGCTAGATCTCCCAACGTCTAACTTGAACATGAGACGGAGACTGCGCGAGGCGCGAGCGCGGCCGCGGGCGTGGACCGCCGCGCTCGCCGCCCGCGGGGCCGTCTCAGCAGGCGATATATAATGTAGACTTTATGAAGTGCAAATTTAATATAGAAAGTTTACTTTTACGATACAGACTAATAATTTATTCATTTATGTAAAAATCCTAGCGCAAACGAAGTTTGCCTGGCACTGTTTTATATTCGATAACCTTAACCGTAATATAAATCAAAGAGTAAAATTTTAGCGAATTAAAAATTAAATTTTCCAAAACTTTGTAAAATACTAGAATTCGGACGCTCGGGGCGTCCGGCCGGCGAGCGACAGTCGTCCGTGACTAACACACGAGCACTGGCCTGGGGCGAGTCAGAAGGTGTGCGCGTGCTGGGCGGGCGCGGGGTGCGCGGCGGGCGCGGGGGGCGCGGGGGGCGCGCGCACGTCCCGCTGGGAGCGCGCGCGGCGGCGCCGCTAGCACCAGTCGTCCTCGTCCGAGTCGGAGTGGCGCGCGCGCGGCTTGTAGCCGTTGGGCAGGCGCGGCGCGGCGGGCGAGGGCAGTGCGCGCGCGCCGCCGCCGCGCCCCATGGCCAGCGCCGCCTCGTAGCTGAGCGGCGCCTCGTACGAGCGCCCGCCGCGCTCCGACTCGTAGCCCCACCCACGCCTGCCGAACTCACGCCCGGTTTCATTCATGCTTAGAACAAACGATCAACGTACGAAATTATTTACTACATCGGCTACATATGCACATTTGAGATGGCGAAGTTCCACTCACCTTTCTCTAGATCTATAATCTCTGTGTATCAGTCTTTCAACTTCTCGACCGTACTCGTACTCGTCGTGTAGAGGCTCTAATGGTTCTCGAGTTGTATGCCTCAATGATAACTGACACAGAGAAAACCAATTAGGACAAGCTGATACAAAAAATTCTTGAGCATTACAAATATCTGGTATATCAAGATGGAATTTTTTTAATGTAGAAGTATAACAAAATAGCTCCCAAAAATTGTGAGGAAATTATGGATAAGTATTAGAATTATAAGAACTGATGAAAATGTAAATACTGAAGTTAGAATATTGCCTACCTTTATTACAACCCTGAAAGATACCTAAGAAGTGACTTTTAGTATAAGCTGAATAAATGCAAGATAAGAATCATATTCTTAAATTTTGTACACTCCAGAAATTTGCTTACGTGCGAGGGGCTGTGGCTAATTCTGCTGAACGGTTGTTGTTTTACATGCAGTGTGGACGGCTTAGTAGGCGTCGGAGGGAGCTGCCGACCTCGGCCGCGTTTACCTCCCTCTCGTTCCCACGACCGCTCTCGCCTTTCCCGCCATTCACGCTCCCTTTCCCGCTCACGTTCACCACCTATTGATGCCCAAACTGCTCTTTGAATAATTTGAGCGTTCTTACTGCTGGCCAACTGCACCACAATCAGCCAGACAAGCGTAATATGATATGATTAAGGCGCAATATAATTATATGAAAGAAGTAAAGAAAGATAAAATTAATCAAAGAAAATCATATAGCCGGGAATAACGAACAGATGTGCAAACAATTTTCTTATGGATATTGCCGCAATTGTTTTTGCAAGCTTCCCCCATATGTATTTCATGCGCACAGCTTTCAACGACATCGATTAATTATCTTAAAAATCTTATCTTGTCAAACAAATTTTTCCAAATGAGCAAAGGGTCTCTCAGATCACTTAAAGATAGAATTTCGGAACTCAGACCCTTTACTTTACAATAGGTATTTTTTATGATTAAAGGATTTTCATTTTAGGATTGGACTGAAAATTAATATTCTATTAAACGTGATATCTTATCGTAAGATTTAGTTAGGGGTATTGGATGTGCCGCCTTGCAAAGTTTATATATGAATCGTGATAATATGATAAACATTGTTAAGAGCCACATCTGAAAACAAAAAGTGTTTCTTTTAAACAGTAGTGTTTGGTGTGAGTAGTTTCAGTGGTGTCTCTTAGTACTTTGATTGCGTAAAGCAAACTGGGTATTCTGTAAAGTGTGTGGTCCAGTGTGTGGCGAGTGGATCTCACCGTAGGTGTGGTGTGGCGGGCTGGGCGATCGCGAGGGCTGGCTCAGGCTGGTCGTGGGGTACGGCGCCCTCCACTCCTTCCCTGCTGTCAGGAATACCTTCATGTACCTTCCACCACGCTTTACCCTATCCCCGTCGGATTACCGACCTAATTTCTTTACTCAAAAAGGTGACTCTAAAAGTTTTGAATATCTGGCAAAGGTTAATCAAGACAGTATAGGAGGAATTTGGATATCAAAGGAACGGAACGTTGCTCAGTTTGGAGTTAAGTGTGTCCATATGTTTTATAGTATGCAGGACACAAAGCGTACAGTGTGTAGTACAAGAATTATATCTATATTCATTTCAGTTCAACAAAAAGTAGAAAATCTAAAGTTTTTCATCAAGCGTTTGCATGCTGCATGACGTGTTCGATGTTAATTTATGCATTCGCTTCAGGCATTATATAGAATCTGAATCAAAGCGTTGTGCGACCAAAAAGGGCACTCGTTGGTATAGCATGCAGCAGGCAATACAATTTTGACACTATTGCGAAATTTATATAAAAAATCATCCTACAACTGCCAATTGTATTAATATGGTAATCTCTTCTATTTGGTACTAAATTATTATCTGATTCATTCGCTATCTAAGATAAACTTATATAATTAACTATACAATATTATTAAACAATAGGTATAGCCTGATGGTATTTTTTTATTAGATAATAAACAAATGCACACCAATGAGCAGTAATCTCAATAGAACTAAGTCTCAACTACAAAAGTATATTTTACAAAACTAGCTTTGTGATATAGTTAACAAAGGCTAAGATAAACAATCTTCATCTAATAATAAGAATTCATATAGTCGCAGCTCAATGGCTTTGCTCACTGAAAATCTTATGGCTACAACTACGGAACATGAGTATCTACAACTACTTTAAAGCTAAGGTTCCCATCTTCTCACAAAACTTTCAGAGTACCTTCATGAGAAGAAAAATGTTTGCAAAACTGTTTCAATTTTATAAACTAAATCTAAATGAAAGGTAATAAGTATGCTTATGGTTACATTATGCGTGAAAACTATATGAAAAAAATGGGAATAATTGATATCGAATGCGAGAAAGTAGCTTTTTAAGGCTTAATAATCGTGATATTTTCAACGATGGTTTGTAAATTCAACAAATTTCTTTGCATTAGCATTAAGCCAGTGAGTCTGCTGACATTAAATAAAGAGAAAATAAATATACTAAAAATAAAATAAATCAAAGGAGTGATAAATCATTATATTGTAAGATGAATGTTCTAAGGATATCAGCAGAATCACTTTAGATGTGGTATTATAAAAATCTTATACTTTACGCTATATTTATGATCAATTTAGCTTACGTTTCAAAATCAAAGTCACCTACCATGTGGGTGATAGTGATGGGGCGCTCTATGCGTACGACCATGTCTTTGATGCTCGTGCTTGACTATCTCGACAACATTATTAACTGTATCGGAGAAGCCAATTTCTTGGTGGTATCCTCCGTAATGCCCTCGTCGTCTTGGACTTGGGGATCGTCTGAAGAATATTCGATTACACATTAAAGATTTCATAAATATCTATATTATTTCTTTTTAGGCATAGATATAATATATATTTTAAATTAATCATGTAGTTAGTGATGACATTTCCATGATCGTAGTAAAAGATACTAGGAATAATTGAGTAATTGGTTATAAGTTAAATCATTTTAGTATCGTGCTAAATATACGTAATAAAAATTAGTATGGTTAATCCGGTTTTGTCTTGCATATTGGCATGCTTTTTAGACATACCGTGAACAACTACGATATCTTCCAGATCAATTTCTTCTTCGATGACACTAAAATTAAATAATAAATATATATATAAAATAAAAAACAAAAAAAACCAATATTTATAAAAAAAAAATAAAAGAAAAAAAAAACAAATACCTTTTGAATTCTTACCTTAAACTAGACGATCTTCCATGATGTCCATTTTGGTATGCATGTGGTGGCTGTAACCTTGCTTCGTCTAAAGATTCCATGGACGCATGATGAGATCCTACATCTTGTAACTCCAGCACCTAAATATTAGAATTGATTATTTTTGGTTTTTTCTAAAAGTTAGAGGTTGTTCCGCGTCTCTAAGTCTCAAATGCATTTACTGTCCCATATTTACAAAATGGTCTAAATAAACAACACCGATGCACTTAGTGTGCCTAAATACTTTGCAGTGCATGCAGTTGTGCTCGTGCATACGAATCTATTTAACACATCGAATACTTACCAACCACGCGTGGTTAGATCTACTAGTAAGACACTATTTATAATTATTATCATGCGATATTATGTTTAGTTTTTCATGCCTTTTTTTAATTTTATAGATTTTAAGAGTAATTCTGTTAAAAGTATTAAATATGAAGATGATAGTATTGTTAATGTGTATGTGTATCGGTCATGAAAAGTGCTGTGTCTAAAAAACAACAATTTCAGTATAATTCCCTAATTTATAAAAATTAAACATATATCATTCACTATATTTACCTAATCAAGGAGACATTCGTTATACATAAACATCAATAATCTACAAAAATACTGTTTTATTACATTGAAAAAAATTACCTAAACATCAACAACCTGTAAATATTAAACCAAACAATTTATCAGTACAACATAATCTATATAGAAAGAGACGTGTAATGGGCCTAAGCCCCTAATATTATACCATACTTTAGACCTACAGAAATAAGGGTTATTGTATATAAACTAAACGACGAAACGAGGAACATAATTGATTACAATATCTTCATTAGGACAACACATCGAAACAGCGAGACTAACAATGTTACAACACCAACTATCTAGAGCAAAGAAACGTTTCAATAAAGTTAGTACTGTGGTACACCCATAATAACAGTTCATTCATCGAACACTTTAACCCATAACATTACAGATACTACTAAATACTGCTAATGCCAATTCGAGCTGATTGTAAATAATTTTAAAGAGTTTCGGTCGTTTACAATCTTGAACTAGCATTGCGCTGAGAGTGCGCCAAGTTTTAATTTACAATTATAATGATTGGGTCAATATGTTCACCAACGGTATTCACCTTTTTATTGTTCCTGTAACAATGGAAAAGTAGTTTAGAATTTAGATCATTACGAGTATTTCTACTAAATATATAGTATATTTCGTATAAGAAATTTTGTTTTATATTAAAATATATATAAAATAATTTAATGTAATTACTTTAATTATTACTAAAATTTTGTTTAGGTATATTAAAAAATAAACTCAGCAACTTACTTGAATGATCTTCTTGTTGAACGTTTGGCGAGGTTGGCTATAGTATGTGGATCTTCATGTTGGTCTTCTCCAATCCCTGGTATCTCATGGCTCAAAGAACCTGTCCTCGAACCCGGGACCAGCCCGGCAGCCGCAGCATCCAGCAGGCAGTTTAAGATCGACGCCTTCTGCACCACGCACCCCACATCATCCCACTCTCCCAAAACTTGCGCAATCTCATGTCACCATTTACCGATACCATTTCAATATAACATACTACCTACATGAGTATGCGCAAACCTCCTAAACAATACATATCCATGCTCGAGTCGTTTATGTGTCATTTCTGTTCGTGTTCTGTGTGAAGTACTATGGACCATGACCATGAAATCGAACATGGAATGTCATTGTAGTGTTAGAGATGAGAGTCTATTTGAATCTCTAAGACACCTATGTCATTTTATGTTTTGAGTTAATGTTGTCTTATACGATGATGTATACTCTGTAACATGAAAAACTTCGGAGAAATGTGTAATTGCAGGGAGCTGTAATTGATAAAAGCATATTTGAATATATTTAGTGCCTTCAATTATGTGCAGCATTTTGAAGCCAGAGACAAATCGTTATTCGGCATCTCCATTTGTTGTATTATCGATGATTTCATTCATATACATTATGTAGATAATGACATATATTAGGTATTTACAGTTTGATCATTGCAACATGCGTATGTTTCATTTACAAATGCTTCAATCTTCACGCTTTAATATTTTATTTAGTGTTCGCAAATAATAGCGTAGCGAGGAAGCATTGAGGTGGATGTACAATAAAATCATCACATCAGGCTTCTATAATGATTGAAATTGAGCCAAAATGTAATTAAAATAAACTGAAATAGTAAAATAAAGTCAAATTTGATAGGAATTGTAATATTATAAAATTTTAATCATGCACACTTGCAAGTAATAGAAATGTGGAAATATCATAATAGTAAATAAACAAAATCCAGTAAATTTAAAAATAGCGAACGAGTCGAAACAAAACTGCACTAATGGGAAAATACATCTACGATAAGACACACTTCTATATCTACAGACAGTCCTAAAGAATCAACACACAAACTCTCCTACTAAACTATTTACGAATTTTGCAACTATAGGACAGGTCACAAATATGGTTTGATTGTGGCTTACTACGACCTAACTTGGACAAATATGTGTATAAATGAAATCATCACAGTTTTGTCCACACTAGCAAGGTGATGTGCGTTAATAACTATGACTAAATCTGTTAAAATTGCTAATTACTAATATTTCAAATCACTCTAGTAAAATGATTAAAGATCTTCGTTAACCATCGTGTTATTCGATCGCTATTTTTGTAATTGTATTTCAAAAAACTTTATTTAAACACGATGCGGAAGAAGTTTATTATACAAAAAACAAATGCATAAATAAATAATCTATAATAGTGCAAGAAAAAGGTAGTCAAAGTTTCGTTCCTTAAAACATTAAATACTACCGGCTGATTGGCCGTAGGGCTATTCTCGCTGAATGCCTGAAAAGTAAACCACCAATGTAGTCGACTCATTTAGAGTCGATTTCAACTAAAGTGATATTGTATTGTTGTTAAATATTTATAATTTGTAAGTTAATTTCAATATAAATAGCCAATCACCATTTGGTGGTTCAATTCTGTTCAAGGCTATCAATTTTATATAAGCCTTAATATACAACAATACATCCACGGGACGATAACAACAAACTATAGTTATCTAACTATTAAGTGTATTCCATAAATCTAAACATAGGGAATTTAAGGGTCCATCAACAAACACTACTTTATAATCGTGAATTCAATAATCCTAACGACGAAAATTTATACTTGGCTCAAATTTACTAAAGTGTGCAGAAACATACATTTGAATTTAGCCACACACGTTAATCGACTTCAGTTAAACTACGCCTAAAGTAATTAAACTTTGCAATTTTAGTAAGTAACCACGTGGAAGAAAATATAAAAACGACGAGGGTGCATAGATTCTAACGATTACTTGACGACTTACCGGAACCTTTGGCTCGTTCTTGCCAAACCTAGTCGATCTCCAACTCTCTAGGATGAGAAGTCCTGCGTAAATCTTTCCAACCGTTAGTTTTCCTGCATTGAGAACATCTTTTCGAGGCACCAGCAAATCTAGCATCTTCTTCGCTTGTAGCGGCCAAATGTTTGTTATTGTTTCCCTAAGCTCTTCATCAGCTTGGTCCATTTCTTCAGCTATAAGACAAATATTAAATTGCATTATTAAAATATGCCCATATTACCATAATTCCAACCATTGTTTCGTCAATTTATAAAACATTAGTTACATATTTGTGGAGTTACAAATCTTTCGATATTTGTGCCTTGTTAGTCCTTTCATTAATAATTTAATTTTATTATGAGACACAATAAGTATGTATAATTTACAGAAATAATAAAACTTTTTGTCAAAATAGATAAAAGTTTATAAGAATATCTCAAGATAAAACTAAATAAGATATAAGGAATTTGTTGATTAGTCTTCTATCGATCTATAACTATATTGTAGTAAAAATGTTACCGGATCTCATTTTTATGCTGAGATTTTCTCTGATTAAGGCAAAGAGTGTTGTGGTGAAGTTGACTTTCCCCTCTTCGTCCAGTGGCATATTCATTCTAATTAACTTCTTGTACGCTAGTCTGTTAGGACATTTATTACCGAAACCTAGAGGCGGATCCATATTTTTCAGCATATCATACATTTCTGTGTAATGAATTTTCCCTCTGTAATAAAATGTATTACATAACATTAAATGACATAGATTCAAAATAATAAATAGGTATTGTATTGTTTTGTTATATTTACGTGGCGTTTGGATCATATTCCGCCCAAATTCGAACAAATTCGTCCAAATGATGTGCTCCTAAAATGGACGAGTCTCTTGTTAAATAGTCAAAATTGTCCATAATGACGGCGACGAACAAGTTCAACATCTGGAAATAATTATATGAATGTAGATTTTATATTAATATATTTCTCTCCCGAATATAATTCTATAATAAATTAATTTAATACTTACAAGAAAAGAGCAGAAAAATATGAATGAAACGAAATAAGCATATGCAAGTGTACTTCCGCAGGGCTCGTTGGCGGACTTTTCTGCCGCTTTGTCGCACTTGGCTGGCTTTAGGCAAGC